>JACTOM010000937.1:1295560-1343467 GCA_015832385.1 Elymnias hypermnestra
TAGGCATATTACAGCACTTTTGAATCGTCAAATTATATTTTTTTTCCACACTCTGATTCTAATATACGTCTGATGATGGTACTCAAAATCGGCTTAAAATCTAAAGTTACGAGGGTTCCTTCGCATCCTGATCCGAGAAGAACCCACAACAAACTCAGTCGGGTATGTTTTTTACCATCATCATTACAATATCATATTATTGTTCACTCCCACGCGTTTCTATCGTCTAAGTACTCTTGCAACTTATAATACGATTTTTCTAACAACTTTCTTTTAACAAAGACTTTGAATTTATTAATTGACATCTTTAGAACGTCTTGTGGGAGTTTATTATAGAAACGCATACAGTTACCCTTAAATGAGTTGTTAATCTTATGCAGCCTACTAGAATTTATTTACTACTAATACATACATGTAATGTCTTATTATACAATATTATTTAAGGATTTATAACAGACGCTAACTATAATTGTGTCTGTATATAAATAATACCAATTAACGTTGAACCTTTAGGTCAAATCGTGAAGGTTGTCTGAAGACCCATTGTTACAACTTACTTACCTATTGTTGGCTTTGTTAGAGATATTGCCTGACAATAGCTTATTAAGATGGATATAACTTATTATAGACGTAATATTTATATAAGTTACGTAATAAGTTAGAAGAAAGCTAATTGAATAATTGATTTTCTGCAATCCTTGCATCATTTGGAGGAAAGCTTGTTAACCCAATTGCTCTAAAAACCCTCTCTCTTACGAGTGAAGAGGCCTGTGCCCAACAGTGGGACGTTAACAGGCTGCTACTTAGTTAACGTGTATATGAATATTGGATTTTA
Organism: Elymnias hypermnestra; assembly: GCA_015832385.1. Taxonomy (NCBI): domain Eukaryota; kingdom Metazoa; phylum Arthropoda; class Insecta; order Lepidoptera; family Nymphalidae; genus Elymnias; species Elymnias hypermnestra. The sequence goes on from JACTOM010000937.1 coordinate 1,296,396, forward strand.
CCTTCTAAGTAATGTGCAATGTTTTGAAAACGCAAACGGAAGGGGGATGTTGCGGCGACGGCATCCGGTCGCCATTGTTAAGCTTTGGCGAAACCTCTGAGCTTTTTTGGGATAATTTCATTTATTTTCAAAAGAGCGTTTCTGCGAGGAGATAAATTCGCTCTTTGTTTATTTATCCGCTATATAAACGGCTGGAAAATAAAATGTTTAAGGCACAATACTGATAAAGTGTGCGTGTATCAATTTAGGCGTGGAAGAAGTGAAACTTCTTTGGTTTATATTGAATAATAGTTGAAAAAAGCTAATGTGCTTTATACTACACGACTATAGTAAAAGGTAACTCTCTCTCTTTCTATCTTCACTAATGTATACCTCCCCCTCTTCCGTTCGCCAGGTGCAATCACACTTTTCGTAACTGCTCAAGTCGAACCTTTGTAAAGAGGTTATACTTCAAAAAGTCCCAAATAAATAGTGATAAGAATTATTTAAAAGCATGGGGTGCTAACACAATTACAATAAAGCACCCCACGCTTTTAAACAATAAAACTAATACGTATTGTTAGTAACGCCTTTCTAATCTTAAATAGATTAACAACCGTGTATATGTTACAACTATATATATGTAATGAAAAACACTAACTATCTCAACTCGATTTCTCTTAAGCAACGGTAAGTAGCAGCTCATTAACGTCCCACTGCTGGGCACATGCCTCCTCACTACGAGGCGCGAGGGTTTTTAGAGCATAGACCGATGCTGATCCACTGCGGATTGGCAGGCATATTACACAAGTGCACTCTCTATTCCTTCACTGAAAGTGAGTCCGATGTGACAGGAATCCGATACAACCGGAGGGAGATCAGGCGCAGGACCGATGGCTTAACGTGCACTCCGAGGCACAGGGGTGCATCACACCGCCAATTTCAGTCTTAATCTACACACCTGTTAAATTTGTAATTTAGGATAGTGACTCTTTCCTTTACTTCCCCATATTCCCAAGGAATCAGGAACAACGGGGACAAAGCTAGTATATACTAATAATCGCTCTTTAGAGGGAATAATATGGAGGCGTACACTCAGTATCTCTTCAAGAATCTACCAATTAAAATGTAAGGAGTAACGAGGTACCATAGACCGAAGAAAATACAAGACATGGTAAATTGTTACTATATAATCATTTACACAAATGTCAGTGAATAGCAGAGTGCGTTGTAAATAGATAAATCTTGGCTTTTGTTGAAGGGATACACGATCGAATCCTGTGTACCTTTTAATTTTATTCAGGTAAATGAATACGGTGAAATCTTGTACAAAATATATTTATGATTGTTATCCGACTGCACAGGATATATAAATGTAACGCGTACATGTACAAATATAATCACTTTAATCCATAGTACTTTAAATTAACCGCCTCATTGGTCTAGTGGTTAGCATGTTCGACTACAGACATGAGGTCCTGGGTTCGAGTCCCGGGTCGGGCCAATCCAAAAATGGATATTGAGTTTTCTATTAAGATTTTCTCAATATTTGCCCGAAGTTGGGAAGTTGGCGGTGTGATCCACCCCCGTGCCTCGGAGAGCACGTTAAGCCGTCGGTCCTGCGCTCGATCTCTCTCTCTCCGGTTGTGTCGGATTACCGTCACATCGGACTATGAGAGTGCAGGAATAGAGAGTGCAGTTGTGTACTATGCCTGCCAATCCGCAATGGAGCAGCGTGATGGGTCTATGCTCTAAAAACCCTCTCTCATATGAGTGAGGAGGCCTGTGCCCAGCAGTGGGACGTTAATGGGCTGTTACTTACTTACTTTACTTTAAATTATGTCACGCTATGTACTTTAGCACAATTTATTATATAAATAATTCACTGATTTACGACACACAATAAACACTACTGACCCACTGATACAACTCGAATGAATCTCCGTTGTGACGCGATTTAACACGAAGACTTTTTCCCGCGGAAACGTCTCACCGGCGCTCATTTCATAATCAATGCTGCCACCCGTTTCCGCCGGAAAACATGCGACAATATGATAAAGGAAATTAATGAATATATTCACTACAATGGATTAAATTTTAACAAAAGCTCTCTTTTATATGTTAAAATTTCCCCGCTAGAAACTATTATATATAACGAAGTGGTAAAATTTGGATGACTTTTAAATAAGCGGTGAGGACACCATCGCTGACTTCACGATCTCTATTTATACAGGGTGCCTCGACGACTATAATTATTTAACTACCTCCAAAATACAACAACGTTCAACATGGTTCTGGTAACAGACTAAACACATTACAGCAACCAACGATATTTTATGATGACGTCACTGCGTAATTTATGGCGATTTAAATATGAGATTTTGACACAAGAAAACACAGACGATTTAGTGGATTCTGATGTCTCCTAAAATTTGGAATTGAATAAATCAACTAGATTTCTTCACAAACATATTTAGTTATTTATTTAACGATAAAAAGGGTACGAGTAAACGTTCTAAACTTAATAACATAAATGAAAATAGTTTTGAGGTGACGACGGTAAATAACTGACTGAGTTTTTCGTGGGTTCTTCTGTACCCACGACAAGAAGAAAATCTAAGCTTTTATATTCTAGAAAACAAAACAATATTGACATTTTGAAATAGCGGTTATTATAAAAACACCAACTTACATTATCTACTAACTTTCATTATTTTCAATACTTAAATAAACACAACGTGCACTATACTAATAATTACTTCGCTATTTGAATTTATACAATTTAACACTAATTCTCTTTTAAAACAACTACACCACAAGACAGATCGAAAAACTATATTAACAAAATTATTCCATTAGCTAAAGTTACCTCGTAGAGCATAACATTTTTAAGTGTTGAAACTATATTACTTAATAACTCCCAATATTTTAGAGCTTTCAATGTTATCACCCAACATAGTTTAACACAGTAATGTCATTAAAAACTAAATTAAAAACATTTTTGATTTTAAATTTCGGCACCTCTTACGTTATATTGATCTATGAATATCATACATCAAACGTAGACACAATCGATGCGTCTAATTAAAATAGACGAGCCGTTTACATACTTGCTGAGATTTACTGCGGTCCCATTTGTAAACGAGACAAAAAGTGGTCAAACAATTTCTTATTGGAGCTGCCAGCTTCAGAAGGACACTCCTTTACTGAAATTAAGATTGAGGTTTTAGAAAAGACTTCTAGTTTGCTAGAGGGACTCTCCTTTACTGGATGTCAGTTCGAGGTTATAGAAAAGCCTTGAATATGTAGTAGAAGGCCTTTCTATAACGTTACATCCGTCATACCCATAGTTGCTGATAGGTTCTGCATCACGCCTCACTCCCATAGGAGTAGGCAGAGACCACGCCCTTCCACTTGTCACGATCTTTGCACCTTTTTCCTCTCATAAAGTTCATCGGTTTAGAGTACTTTTGACCTGGATTTTATTTAAAATTTCCTGGATTTGGTCCAGGAACAATCGCCTTGATCTTCCCCTTCCAACTTTCCCATTCACTCTTGACCCCTTTTTGTCAGTCTCCTTTCATTCATTCTCTCTACTTGCCCAAACCATCTAAGCATCCCTTTCTCAACTTTAGTCACTTCATCTTCTTTTATTCCACAACGTTCCTTTATCACACTATTTCTTATGATAGTAAATAATGATGCAGCCTCTGATGGGTAATAGTATTTTACCTCTTACAGTTTCCCTCCAATATCTTTCTGGTAGTGTTGAAACAAGCCACGACGGAAGTCTCCTAGCAGTACAGCCTCAAACAAATGCAATGTCCTTAATTTACCAACCCAGAGCCTCTGATAAGGTTGAAAAACAGCGGCCTCGTTCTAGGAAGCTATTATCCTGCAGAAAGTGGCGCTATCCTGCTCACCTGCTATCCCTCAACTAAACCCTTAAGTCGGATTCATCCAGAATGCCAGAGCTTAATGCGTCAGTGGATATCTGGACCCCGACAATTGGATGAAGAGGGTTCCGCTGGGTTTTAGTGGATACCCAAACTCTCGGATGGAAGTTTATACTCCATCCGGTATGCATAAAGCATTTCCCAATTATTATTAGCCTTTACACTTAAAACGCTTTCGCTCGTCGCTTAGGCGTTAGATATCTTCTTCTGATATTATTGATGGCAAGTTTTTGTTCCAGTTGACAGCATGGATGGACTGATTAATTAAAATTGTTAACCACAAAAGAATACAGTTTATTCCAATTTGGTTAACGAACTCGCTGGGACGTTTTAATTACGGTGATTGAGAAGACTTTATGGACTGCGTGACAAATTTTATTGAAATAAAAAAGATCATAGTGAGTCGCCCTTAAAAGATAGATATATACTGTCTTATACTTTTAATTAGAACGTTTTTAGAGGAACAATTCCGTAATACATGATTATCGAATAACTTTATCGGATTACACAGCACACACAACGGACGCTTTCAAAAAACATATTTTGCCATATTTTTGCACATTTTTCATTGATTTTCCGCTCCTATTGGTCGTAACATAATTTTTTATAGCCTATAGTCTGTTTTCATAAATGGATTATACAAAATTAAAAAAAAAAATTGAATGCACCTCATATAACTAAAGAAATAAAGATAAAATTGCTATAAATTCTAGTAGGCTGCATAATATTGACAATTCATTGAAGGGTTCACTCTCAAAAGGCCAGACTGGCTGTGCTTAGAGGAGTGTTGGTGCCAACACTTATGTATGGTAGTGAAAGTTGGGTATGGCAGAAGAATCACAAAAGTACAATAAAGGTGGTAGAGGTGAGAGCGTTGAGAACCATGAGTGGATTAAAACTGAGTGACAGAGTAAGAAATGGTGTGATAAGAGAACGTTGTGGTATAAAAGAAGACGAAGTGACTAAAATTGATAAAGGTATGCTTAGATGGTTTGGGCGTGTAGAGAGAATGAGTGAAAGGAGACTGACAAAAAGGATTTATGCGGAAGTTGGAACGGGAAGACCAAGGATCCTGGATCAAATTCAGGACATTTTAAATAAGGGCCAGGTCAAGAGTACTCTAAACCGACGAACTTGTATGAAAGGTTTAATGAGAATGAAAGAAGCGAAGGAGATATGCAAGTGGCAAGTGGAAGAATGTTGTCTCTGCCTATTACGAAGGGAATGAGGCGTGATGCTATGTATGTATGTATGTTGAAGGGTAACTGTATAAGTTTCTATAACAAACTGCCAGAAGACGTTACAAAGATGTTAATTATAAATTTAATTTTTTTATTAAAAGTAAACTGAGAAATCATTCTACAATTTGAAGGACACCTTATAAGATATAAAAGCGTGGGTGGAAGTCTTCTCAGAACAGGGCGCGAAGGAATCCACATACCTTTAGATTGTAAGTCGTTCTGTAAAACCATCATCAACATTGCAATAATATATGAAAAAAAAAAACGATATTTGACGATTCAAAAGTGCTATAAAGTACTATTTGAATAATGATATTTAGACTAAAGATAGTTGGGTGACAACACTGATAGCTCTGAAATGTTGCTACTAAAAATACTAAAAATCAAGGTGTTAATATTACAAAATGTTATGCAATACGAGGTAACTTTAACGAAAGGAACAATTTTGTGAAAATAGTCTTTCGAGCTTCGTGAAGTCGTTGTTTTGCAAGTTACACTACCAGTTATGCATATGTAAATAGTGAAGAGAACAAAAGCTGCTAGTTAATGTGAGTTGATATTTTGAAAACTTCACCTGCGTGCGTTTGAGGTATAGGTTTTATTAAAGTTTAAAATTAACAATGCATTTTTTCAAACAAAGTCCCACTTTTAAATACACGCAGACGAATCTGCGCGGGTAAACTTGTGTTATATATTTCTTTGAAATGGCTTTAAAACATTTCCAGTTAATGTTGCGTGAATTGTTTTGACACTTGATACCCTTTGATCACGCCGCCATCGTGGCAGTGGATTTTCTGTTTTTGTAACACGATACACGCTGTAATTACAGTGAATATTTTAATCATAAATTAATGCCTAAAAGGCTTTGCTGTGTTATTAAATATTTTTCAATGTTTTGTTAAAATAATACATATATTTTGCGTGTGAACGTGAACACGTGTGTGTGCGTACCTGCGTGTGGACGTGAAAGGGTGCTTGTGTGCGTACGTGTGTGCATGCATGCGTGCGCACGTGCGTACATGCGAGCGTACGAACGTTTGTGCATGTGTAAAACACACATCTTTTGACTGATTAATGTTTTATTAAAGATACCATGTTAGATAACCACTCTCACCCTAAAATATCCTGGCAAGATACTACCCCACTTATTCAAGATATTACTATTACCACACCCAATACCATACCCAAGATATTACTCCCAGATTGATGAGTAGCCGGACGCCACTTCAGACGACACATTCCATTTCCGATTCCCAACTATAACTCTGTTTCTTTCTATTTCTAAGTTTAATTGTTAAATTAGTATGTGCCATTTAGTAAAATAAAATTAATCTTCCATCTTGAAAGTCTTGTCATTTCCACCAGTCGTCCGAGTGAGTGGGGTAGTTTCTTGCCAGGATATTTTAGGGTGAGAGTGGTTATCTAACAACAAAAACTTTGGTAATATATTTGTATCACAAAAAATGCGTGTTTGTGCATGTGTGCGCGTGTATATTATTTATTATTTATTATTTATTTATTTATTATCCTTTACAAATTACTTAAACTATTGTTGCTTAACACTATAAAAAACCACAGAGGTTTGCCCTTAGTGTTATGCTTACATCTAATTATAATTAAAATATATTATGTACAAGGTCTATTATTATTAAATACTCATATTCCATTGCAATCAATCGAATATGAGTATTCTTACACATTTAAATGTTAATGTAAATTGCGTGCATGCATATGAGTGCATGCGTGTATGTGTATTCAAATCAAAGCCTTTTAAAGCTGGTTTTTACAACACTTTTGAATCGTCAATTATAGTTTGTTTGCAGTGAAAGTTCATAGATTAAGATGATGATGATGATGATAACCAATGTATGATGATGTTATTAGCGAACGAATGAAACTTTAAGGTCAAGAGGGATGCTTGGCATGATATTCTGTGAAGGAAGTCCCACAAGAAAGTCAGTCGGGTCACTTTTTTTAGCATCATCACTATAGTTTTAATTTATTTTATTAAGATGATCATATCTCCCCTTTGATCCACTCCGCAGGGTTTATAGCTTACGAAAATATGACCTGAAAGCACATTGTGTTCCCTTAACAAGAGAATCCCCGTACAGCCTTAAAAGGCTTGACAGTTAATTCTGCATAATTCACAACTGCTCGTAAACTCGCGTATGACATGTTTATTCGGCCTTATTTCATAATTATAATTAAAGTAAATGAGGGTAGACAAAACCTTTTAAATCCTGTTTCAAAGATCGTATTATCGACTTGCGAATCCATTCATCTTTTGCGATTCAAAAGCGATGTAAATGACTACTATAATATAAAAATAATACTAAAATGATTTAACTTAAATTCTAGTGCACAATGGGCGGTCTTAGCGATCTCTTCAGACTGTCAGAGAAAGGAGAGGAAAGGTAGGTTATAAATTTAAAAAATAAACATATACATATTGTTAGACTACAGATAGTTGAGTCACCACACTGATAACTCTGAAATGTTGGGAGGTACTGAGTAATATAGTGGTAACACTTGAAAATACTAAAAACATTGTGCAACATTACGAAATGTTATGCAATACGAGGTAACTTTAACGAACGGAACAATTTTGTGAAGATTATCTTTCCAGCTGCCTTGTAGTTGTTTTCAAGAGAATTAGTATTAATTTGTTGCGTATATTTAAATAGTGTAGAGAATAAAAGTTGTTAGTTAATGTGAGCTGGTGTTTTTATAATACATACTATTTATATTACGTCTGTATGTATGTGTCTACAGACGGTATTAAGTTCTGAAACTATCTTTGAAAACAATTGAAGTATCAAATAAATCCTGAATTGTGGAGCAAATATTTGAAGGAACAGCAGAATTAAATATGAAATAGGATGCCGGTTGAAATATCGGACGATCAGGCATTATTTATTGAAGCGAATCATTCAATCGAGTTGTTGTAAATTGTTTGGAAAAGACCGATTTTATATAGCAACAAGTATTTCTAAAACGATATCGGAATATATTTTTTCTATCTATACTAATATTATAAAGCTGAAGAGTTTGTTTGATTGAACGTGTTAATCTCAGGAACTACTGCCTATAGGCTATATATCATCACCCAAAAAGCATTGAAAGCAGTACACCAGTAAATAATATCTCAAAATCAGATTTTTTTTCCTTTTTAGAGCTTTCATTGAGTGCGCTGTGTAAACAGTTAAAGTTTCGCAAAAATCATCAATGAAAGAATTGTACCCCTTTAAAAGTTCTAAAACAAAGTCTATGACAGCGTATGTCTATCTTTTAAGGTTGACTCACTATAACCTTTTTTATGCCAACCTAATTTCCATTCCATCTCTGATCAACTACTTAGTGTATAAAGTTAAAAAGTTAGTTTGGTTGAAGGCGATATTGAAGTGTTGGAGAGACCACTTCTCGAGGAAGATTATGAGCTATTTAACATCACTTACAGAAGTATACTAGCTATGTGTTCCAGCTTCACACTATTTGTAGATTATATTATGTTTTTTGTCGTAAGACCGCATCTGATTGATGAATAGGATATATGCAATAAATATCTATTTATATATGTCTGTGGAACGCTGGCGCCATCTATCGACGTGGACAGAGTCAATGGTGGCAGTCCGGCGGGAGTCTATCGGCAGTTGTCGAGTAGGGCTCGACCGGAGCAGTCAACTGTTGAAACTGTCGCGTTCCTAGCTATTAGTGTCAATGAGTTTGTGCAAATTGATATCGGGAACATTACGTGATTGAACATTATAAGCCGAGTTAATTAATAAAGTGTTTGATTGCACCAACATTACCCATGAACGCCCACAGAATAAGAAATTAAATAATGGAACCAATTGGAAACCCTACGCCCCTGTGCTTTATGCTTCTCCGTTCTCTCTTATTCTCCGACATATATAATACTACTTGAAGTAATTTAATGTATTTTATACAGATATTAAGATTAACTTCTACCAAACTTCTGTACAAATCGAAACATTCACGACCGTCCCGAGCATTTATATTCGTGTGCGTTTATTATTTTTAAGATAACTCCTAAGATGTGATATTAATTTAAAATATATGTATGTAAAAGATCATAATGATGTACATTAAATATTTAATGTAACTGACGTATTCAAATTGAAGAGGATAAATACTGCATCTGTCTGCATAACTGTATTTTGATTACCATTTCTTTGAAGAAATTGTCAAAGTAGTGAGTTATCCTTAAAAGATAGATATATATTTTTATAGACTTTTTTGTAGATCGATAAAAGAGGTATTATCTTGTCTTACATTGTTTTATTATATCTCTTAGGAATTAGGCAGCGTTTTCGATGAAAGTTTCCAGGCGACTTGAATTTTAGGACACTTCCAATTATTGTTATGTTTCAACAAATCTACATAAAATCTTAATAATTTATATACAGAAACCTGTACCAAGAGTCACTCTATCTATTTATAAAAATGACATGAATATCCGTTTAGTAGTTTTGTAGTAAATCGCAAACAGCAGAAGACAGATGCGACGGAATTGATATAGATAGCTGCTAGTTTTAAAACTGTACCATAAATTATATTTGGTCTTCGTTGTACCGAGGATATGAACAGAAAGGCAGCTCACGTAACCGTTTAAAAGAACAATACTCGACACAAATCTCAGAACTAAAGTACAAATAGCCGAATAAACGATCGTTCAAAGCTGGCAAATGTTACTATCGCGTGACTGACGCCCATTTGCGGTATTGTTTCAGACACGATATCACAGAGCAGTAGCCGAGGCTTTCAGAATTAACTGGATACAGATGATTTAACAAGTGTAAACATACCGCCTTAATACACAAATAACAGCTACCTAAAATTATAAATAACAATTCTATATAACAGAGAAGACCACGTCCCGATACCTTTTTAAAAAGTTGACATTAACTCGGCGATTTTCAATAAAATCCAAATAATTATTCAATGTCGCTTGCGTCCACTGCGTAAGGTAACCTAGTTCATAATGGTGCACCCCCTTCTCCCGCACTACTCCTCTCTCGTCGAGTTACTTACTCGTTGCGCTGCGGGGCGGCCGCCGCCGGCATGTATTTTTATTTTAATTTCATGAAATCTTTTGAATGGAATATCCGATTTCAATAATTCAAAAAGTAATCATCAGGTATTGAGACAGTCGTCGTCGTCGTCGCTTCAACCGATGGACGTCCACTGCTGGACATAGGTCTCACAAAATGATGCCCACAAGGCCCGATCTTGTGCCGCCTGGCTCCAGCGGCTACCCGTGATCCTCCTTATATCGTCGCTCCACCTTGTGGGGGGTCTTCCTACACTGCGTCGTCCAGTGCGGGGTCGCCATTCCAGCACTTTCCGACCCCAACGTCCATCGGTTCGTCGGACTATGTGCCCCGCCCATTGCCACTTCAGGTTCGCGATTCGTAGGGCTATGTCGGTGACTTTGGTTCTGCTACGGATCTCCTCATTTCTGATTTGATCGCGTAGAGAAACTCCGAGCATAGCCCTCTCCATCGCACGCTGAGTGACTCTGAGCTTTCGAATAAGGCCCATAGTCAGCGACCACGTTTCCGATCCGTAGGTAAGAGGTTGTAGTAAGAGATTGATACAGTATTGAATATTAAATTATTTATTTGGATAAAAAATTATAAATGGTATGGATGACACGGTCTCATTTTGATCGGCATTTATATCAATTTGTTAAATGTAAAAAAGTATAGTGACGTAATTACAATAGTTAGACGTTTTTTGTAGATATTGATATATTCTATAATATTGTCGAACATTTTTTTGTCCTATCATTAACACTCTTCACAGCGTATATGATAAAAAACACCTTCGGTTGGTTTGAATAGGAATTCCTAAAGATTTCTATAGTAATCTAGTACTAAATATAGCCTATGTTACTCAGTGATAAGGTAGCTTTCTAATGAAAAAAGAATAATTAAAATCGGTCCAGTACTTTTGAGTTTATTCGTTACATACAAGAATACAAATCTTTCCTCTTTATAATATTAGTGTAGATACTGTGAATGCTTTAAAATACAATACAAATTAAGAACTGTCACTAGGCAAATATTGCTTCGTTCTCCCGTGCTACCTTTCTTATAACAAACGCTCCACTCAAAAATAATAAGTGCACCAATCACAGTCGTCGTTAAAACGACGATTAAAAAGAAGTTAAATATATTTGAGCATTTCCGGAATAGCGTTAAACCGGATGTAGTGAGTACGTTTCACTGATATAATAATAAAGACCTCAGTATAATAAACAAATTAGCAATTTAATAGCAATCCACAAATAATGATCTCTAACATATATATAAATCAAAGGTGATTAGTAGACATGACAACAATTATCAAACTACCTCCACAATTATACATGATTCTGATGACGATGTCAGCGGAGAACCCCACGCCCATATGCTTTATGCTCTTTCTCTCTCATTCTCCGACATATATGTTTTTATAAACGCCGAGAAGAAGTTTTTTCTATTGCTGATAGTTTAGCCCTTGAATGTGATCACACCTGATGGTAAGTGATGATTCAGTCTAAAATGGAAGCGCGCTAATCTTTGTTACTTTATTTATTGGATTGCTATTAAATTACTATATTTGTTTATTGGACTGAGATATTTGTAATACAAGTAAAACGTTTACAGGAGGCAATTTCCGGAATAGCATTAAACCGGAAGTAGAACAAGTTTAGTCACAACTTTGATTGGTGGACTAATAGGGCGGTATGAGAAATAGTAGCACAGGGAATGAAAGACATTCGACATCTGACAGTTCTCAGTTTGGATCAACGTTGTTTACAAGTATTTTGTTATAATGCATTCTATTTGCGGCACGAGAAGAGTGAAGTGTAGGATAAAGACTATAAAACTTGTAATTAACCTTTCATGGTTTCTTCAAAACACTACCAGAACATAAATCTCTTTGCTTGACGGTACCTCTTTACTAGTAGGGTGGTGAGTAAGCAGGGCCGAAGCTTTAGACAAATTAATATGCAACCGGGGCCTCTGTTAGCAAAGAGAGTACTTGTACCTGACTGCCACTTAATACACGATGATACAGTCTAAGATGGAAGCACGCTATTCTGGTAAGAGACAATTTACCTCTTATGGTTTCTACACAATATCATATCGGAACACAATCTCTTGCTTGGGATCTTTGCAAGTAGGTAGTAGCCAAGTTTAGGTTGGTAACTAGGCACGACCGAAGCTTTCTATCAGTCCAGACTCAGAAAAACTACATATAGCAGTATCCTAAATTTGCCTTGCTGCGATTTGAACTCAGAAATCCTGAAATCGAAGCGAAGATGAATTGCTGTTCGTTACTCTCGCTAAAACTCAAGAGCAACTGGACAGATTTGACTGATTTTGATTTTAAATTATTTGTAGATTTCCAGGTAAGGTTTAAAGGTTGAGTAAATACGAAAAATTTGCGGGTAATGTACTAAAAACAATAATTTCGCTTCCCCTTAGAGACTATTCCTTCCTGTCAATCGTTTAAGGTTCGTGCCATCGTTCAGAAATCAAATTAAATTTAAAAGTTTTTTTTTTTTTTTAAATGAAATTTGCGAGGGTTTTTAGAGCATAGACCCGTCACGCTGCTTCACTGCGGATTGGCAGGCATAGTATACAAGTGCACTCTCTATTCCTTCACTGTCATAGTCCGATGTGACGGGAATCCGACACGACTGGAGAGAGATCAGGCGCAGAACCGACGGCTGAACGTGCTCTCCAAGGCAGGAGGGTGTAGCTTGAGGGAAAGTGGCTTCTTTAGGTGCATGAGGTTAATTTTATTTCGCATAAAATGCGTGATTAGCGTCACGAAGATGTAGTTTTAATATTTACAAATAAATAATTCCATAAAATATTTAATAATAATATTCCAAAAATACTCTCAATTTTAAAATAGTCATTTGGGATATCAATAAATTCTTAACATACCTTCCATTTTCGCTCTCTCAGTCTTAGTCCCAGAAATGTAAAGTTTTACATTTGTATAAATATAAACAAGACTTAAAAATTAGTTTCCCGAAGAAGTTTAACTTCTGATATGTGTGATTTGTAGGCACGCACTTTTAGGTTCATTTGTTTATGCCATTTGACATTGACAACCAACAATTTCAAAACGCAACTATAATATTTTGGCGGGAATCTGGGCGTAAAGGCCGCGTTCTTTTGATTACAAATTAATTTTGTTCCGGTTAAGTTTTGCCCACATTTTTGCAATTATCATTTAATTTTTTCATTTATCGATTCTGAGGGGTATGTAGTTTGCCGGGTCATTTAGTTATTATACAATTAGTAGCGATTTGCTTGAAATTCAGCAGTGCCCTTCGCAATATCTAAGTAATGTCTTTTATACCCTAAAAAAATTATAAGTCCACTGATCACAGTCGTCGTGAAAACGACGACTAAACAGAAGTTTTGATTAAATTTGAGAATTTCTGGAATAGCGTTAAGCCGAATGTAGCACATGTAAACGTTTCACTGATATAATTACAAAGGCCTCATTAGCAAATATAGTAATTTAATAGCAATTCACAAATAAAATAATGATGATGGCTAACATGTCTCAGTACGAATTTCCTATATACCCACGGAAAAGTGATTCTCATGACTCCGAATTGACTTGAAACTCAGCAGAAGTACGAATTATTAAAAAAAGCAATGGCCCTAGTATAAAGCCTTGTGGAATACCGCAAGAGACTGTTTGAGATTTACTTCTAAAGTTTAAGATTTTTACAGTTTGTTTGCGGTTTCCGAGATAAGAGGCCAAAATTTTCAGTGCTGATCCCGTAATTCCTATGTTTTTTTAGTTTTTTAGTAATTTAAAATGCCTAACTGTATCGAAAGGTTTCCTTAAGTCTATGAATATTCTCAAGCATATTTGATTTTGGTCAATACTTGTTTTTATTTTTGTAATTAGATCAATCGCAGCAGGAAGCGTGTTTGATTTGGGTCTAAACCCATGTTGTTGGTCGATTAGGAATTTTCAGTCTGCTATAAATGCTTTTTTCAAAAATTTTAGAGATAGCCGGAAGCACGGATATAGGTCTATAATTATTGGGATCTGTTTTTGGTCCCGATTTATGAATTGGACTAATTTTGGATATTTTAAGACTAACCATCCATTAAAGGTTAGTTAAACATTCATTAATGCATTTTTTTAGACCTGGAGCTATTGTATTTTCAATGTATTTGATTACTTTGGAACTATTACCGTCAATACGAACACTGGTGTTACCGTCTAATTAATCAATTATTTTAATACAGGGTTTAATTTGAGGCCCATATTTTCACGAAGTCGAGAACTACGAGGTTGACACACTGGGAAACAGCTAGTATAATATAAAGCAGCTTTAGTATAAACGTAATTAAAATAAACATCATATTAAAATGTTCGTTGCTTATTAAGACCGCATACCCTCAGTTCGTAAAGTATTTAAATTAACGCATTCTATAACTACCCTCTATATCGAACAAACATTGTTTTTAGTTCTAACTCAGGAAAGATTTTGAGGTCATTCGGCGTGATATAAAAGGTTATGAATAGAATTTTCAAAATGGATAAAATTTACAGTATTAAAATGTTTTTTTTTTTCAAGTTACCCGTTTAATAGATAGACTCGTGCACGTGATTTGGTCTGATTAGTGTTTGTTCTCAAATTTATATATTAAAAATTAAATTGTGTCTATATATGACCGTTATGGGCTTCAAAACCATCCAAATGAGGTATCTCAAACCGGTTGTTAGACCAACTAAACTTACTCGTTGCAATATCCTTAAAACTAATAACTACTGACTTGAAATTTAACAAAATGTCTCATATCGCAATGTAAACGATCACTTAATAGGCATTTTTCTATGTTTCCACTGCATCTGAAGAGTTTGTTTACTGGAATGCGCTAATCTCAGGAACTACTGATCCGATTTGAAAAATTTATTCACTCATAGATAGCCTATCTATCGAAGCAGGCTATAGCTTATAAATAATCACGAGAAGACCAATAGGAGCGATACACACATGAAGAATGTTTTACAATCGGAGTTTTCCCTTTTGGTACCTTACCTTGCTTATACTACGTAAACGGTTAATGTTTCGCAAAAATGACGTCTGGCATAATTGTTCCTCTTTAAAAGTTCTAATAAACACTCCTCGACGGCACATGTCTATCTTTTAAGGTTGGCTCATTATAACCTTTTTTATGCTAACAAAATTTGTGCAGACCGAGTGGCGCGGATCAACTAGTAAGGACATATAAATCACCAAAACCTTTACAGTTCGCATAAAAGAGGCTTTGCATGAAACAGGGATATAAAATGGTATGATATCTCCCATGAACATGTGTGGTACACGCGAATAGCTGCCACGGAAGTATTTTTTAACCTATAAACAACAATAGATCGCTTTTGTTTCCAAAAGTTGAAATGTATTGTAAGTGTTCTGATTAAACCGCCATTTTTAATATTGACTTTATTGTACCTATATTTTATCCCGTAAATACTTATCTACGTATTATCCCTATGTACTTAACTCGTATCTACAGGACTGTCTCAATTTGTGCAATCAGAAATATGTTGTTGTTTTCCTTGCCCTTATCCCACTAGGTGGGGTCGGCACAGCATGTTTCCTTTCGCCACTTCACTCTATCCGCAGTCATTTTTACATTCAGACCCTTAATACACATATCCTCTTTCACACAATTCATCCACACTTTTTTGGTCGCCCTCTCCCGGCCTTGCCGCTTACCATCATATTTAAGACCCTTTTACATACATGGCTATCCTCCCTTCTCATTACATGTCCATACCAGGCTAACCTTCCACTCCTTAACTTCTCGGTCACTGGTGCTACTTTCACACTTCCTCTAATATACTCATTCTTAATCTTATCCAATTTTGTCACTCCACACATCCATCTCAACATTCGCATCTCCGCTGCATGCAATTTCCTTTCATTCTCCCCTTTGGTGGCCCAGCACTCTGATCCATACAGGATGACAGGTCTTACGATCGTCTTATAAATCTTCCCCTTTAGTTTAAGGGGCATTCTGGCATCGCAAATTGTTCCCGAGACCTGCCTCCACTTCATCCAACCTGCATTTATCCTGCTAGTAACATCTCGGTCAATGCCGCCGTCGTTTTGGAAGATAGAGCCGAGGTAACGGAAATCTGAGCAGACTCGAAGGGAAACACCATCTAAGACAATCGAAGAAAAACTGGATGGATCCCCGAAATCACAGAACAGATGTTCTGTTTTGGTCCTATTGATCTTCAACCCTGCGTTTTCCAGTTTTTCCTGCCATATTTCTAGCCTTCTCTGTACCTCAGCTCCATCCTCTCCAACAAGCACAATGTCATCGGCAAACAGCATGCACCAGGGTGCTTCCTCTTGTATGTTTGATGTCAATGCATCCATTACCAGGAGGAACAAATAAGGGCTTAAAGCAGATCCCTGATGCAAACCTACGCCCACATTGAATTTGTTAGCTTCGCCAGCAGCGGAGCGAACGTATGTAGTTGCTCTACCATACCATTTGAAGTCATAATGTGTATTATCTATTTAGCTTTGCGGTAAATATCGTAAGAAAATATGCATAGAGATAACATCAGGCAATAGAAAAAAACGAACACTAAATCAGTTACAAAGTGACCGTTACTAACAATACGTGTGTTGCGGTAAAGGTCGTTAAGGTTTTTTGTGGTATTTTATAAACTGTGGGTGTTTATCTGTGTTTTTGATTATATAATACAATAAGAAAGTTTTTCACTCTCTCAATGTTTAACGCAACATGACGCTACACCAGTGTCTTAATTTATTAAACAAAAGATAACATTGTGTAGTGTAACTATTAGCAAACATAAAAATCAAAACATTTGTTAGTTGTTTTTGAAAATTGAAGTCCCAAGAGCCACTTTAGCGTCATTCTATCTGCGGGGCAACCACGCAAAATCGTACGAGCAGAGCGGGGCAGACGACGGTTATTTCCGTCAAATAGCTCGGACAGATTACGGGGACCAATAAAACGCATTCTGTTATATATCGTTTTAAAACGTACAATTCCATTGCACATTGGTTTAATCTATCTCGTAAGGTTTGCCCAGAGTTTAGCGATTTAAAAGCATAAAAATATGTTTGTTACGATATCAACATTACAAATCTTTGAATTTCTCGTTTCTTTTTGTAACTGAAACGTGTAGTTTTTTTACATACAAAAGCTCCTCTTCAATCACTCTACCTTTTCATGAATACTGTATTAAAATCCGTTGAATAGTTTAACTCAATAAAGATAATGAAGTGTGCGATAAATTTCGCTATTTCGCACGCTCAGTTATCGTTACTTTTTGCAGTGCAACAAAACAGTTGGATCATCCATTCCGTGTTTCGACCCACGGCTCAGATAAAAGATAAGGGACGTAATTACGATGCAGGGAACGCCGGGATATCTTTCGATTCTTTTTTACACTCATTATGTGTCAATTTATCTACACCGGCTTTGTGAGGCTCTGTTTCTTTTATTTAAATTCCTTAATCTATATATACACTAGCTGGTCTCACTCAAACAACGGCGACAACTATTTGATGCTGTTCAGTAACCTTTCAAAGTAAATGACCTCTTGTTAGCGCGCTACTGGCGACTCCTTCTGCAAGACTGTTATTCAAGAAAGGAGGCACATGAGAGGCAGAGATGTGACGCTGTGGATGCTCCTTTACTTCAGCGCAGGAGGTCGGGAAGAAGCGTAGATTTATGCTTCTTCTATCTTTTTTTCATGCTGCAAAAAAACTTTACGCACCCCGATCAGAGCTAATATCTTATTGGGAGTGTGGGAATCGCTAGCAAGCCAGAATACCCACTAAACCCAGCGACACCCTTCTTAACGCAATCTACCCTGGCACGCCAGAAGATTCCTGTGGGTAACTGAAGAAGGAAGAAGGAGAAGTGCAAATCTACGCCTACCTCTTAATCTTCTCTGCTTTAATAAAGGAGCGTCCACAGCGTCCACTCTCTGCCTTTCAAGTGCCTCATTCAGCGACATGACAGTTTCACAGAAGGAGGCCACTACCTATTACCAACGAGTGTTGCGCCAACTATGCCCTCCAGCAAAAGGTTTTTTCTGACCAACGACGTTAAAAGAAGCCGCTGAGGACGCTTCTCCTGCCTCCTTTTTAAGTTTCCCAGAGAAATCTTCCGGTTAACCAGGTCTTCTGGTGCTCTACTAAAGGATGTGGAAGGAATATTTAGGTTTTAGTGGGTATTCTGACTTGCCAGCAAGTCCACTGACTTAGGTTTGACCGAGGTGCATTAAGACCTTTCCCAGTAGCTTTTCGTTAATCAAAGATGACATTTGTTGCTATTGAATCCAATTCTGAAGCAGACGAAATCGGGAGCTAGAAGTAGTTGTTAAAAAAAATAATCTGGTTAAATCGGATAAATAAAGGTTAATATTTAACCTGTAGAAACGCAGCGGTGTTGTTTTTGTTTAAATGATACAAACCGGGTGTCGATTACCCAGTGCCGGGTCAATATTTATATCCGGGTCGCTCGGGTGAAAAAGTGATTACGGGTTAAAGTGTTAACATGTTTTGACTACTTCGCTGACGTAATGGTGTATTACTCACTTCGCTAACGAAAGTACCGAATTCGATTTATTTTACTTTTTCGTTAAAATTATTAATACACCTACACACATACTCAACTCACACGCACACACACGTTAAAATTTTATTACATATTTCTTTTTTTTGTTGAGAAAGAGGTCTTCTGCCACAGTGGCCTTCACCGCCCTTTTTTTTTGCTGGGAAAAGCTTTTATGCACAAACCTCCCATGGGTCAGTAGCAATACTCACTAAAACCTATCTTTCTTCATCCATGAATGAGGCACGAGAAGATCAATTTTCGCATTCCTTCCTGGTGTCCCGGATGAGTCAGGCTGGGGAATGATGGAGGCGAGAGGACCTACGAAAACAAGCGCTGCCTAAACCCTGAAAAAAGGGATACAACCTTTTTATGAGTCCCTACGACTCACTACTAAACTATATTACACTGCTTCGAAAACAATAAACAATTTGCTGACTTTTTCTAACATCAACTTATTGACTTATTCAATTTGCGAAATTAGTACGGAATGAATTAACGCCCGAATGCCCTATCTACATTAAACAATGCGGCCGACAAACGTTAGTGATTCAGGCAGTAAGCGCTTCGGGGGCGTATATTTTTTATTAAGAATAAATATAATAATAAATTTCTATTATTATTTACATTGTATTTTGTCATTATCTACGTAATTATATTTTCTTTATATCTTTTTATACTAATGAAACTAAAATATATTCTTTAGCAAAAATGATCTATCGAATGCACAAAGTCCTATTTGGCAAAAGTCGCGAACACTTATATATTAATACAATGTAGATGATGAAATGTTAAGTTCATATTGATCCTTGATCATCATATTGACTACAACAATCACTTGACCATACCAAACGTTATGGTAGGTTACCCAAATATCCGGATAGTCTATAAAACGTTCTGCCGAGTATCTTTAATAGGCTTCTAAGAATTGAAGAGTTCCGAAACCTTGTCATTCTATGATTAAAACATAACCAAACTATCACCAGACAACTCTTGAAGTATACCCTTTCCAATGAAAAACGCATCATCGAAATCGTTTGGCGTGATCATGAGTTACTCGTTTATTTGTCGCGCACATGCTTAATTTTTCATGGATGCCATCATCAGAACTGGATCAAAAAAATGGGACTCTATGACAAGCACCACATTTCATACAAAAAAGAATCATCAAAATCGGTTCACTCAGTTGGAAGATATGAGGTGTTTAATCCGTACAAATTTTACCCTCATGCGCCTAAAGAAGTTTCACTTCAATAATATTTCTCCTTCGACAAGTTTCCAAGTGCGGGTGTGATCACGGTGGAGGCGATCCGTCCTCGCCTCGAACAATGGTTAGATAGGCGGCACGGATCGCTTACCTTTAGGCTGGTGCAAGTACTGACCGGACACGGATGTTTCGGAAAGTACTTGCATCAGATAGCACGACGGGAAGAGTCCTCTATCTGCCATCAGTGTGGTGCGCCTGCCGATACGGCGACCCACACTATGGCAGAATGTCCGGCTTGGGGACCACAGCGACATCCACTGATGTCCCTCATCGGAGCGGATCTCTCACTGCCAAGTGTAGTGGGCGCCATGCTTGACAGTGAGATAGGATGGAATGCAGTTGCCTCCTTCTGCGAAGCCGTCATTTCTCTGAAGGAGGCAATGGAGCGAGTACGAGAAGCTGCAGCGGATGCTGCTCCCCTAAGGAGGAGGAGGCTGGGTGGCAGGAGGCGTCTTTACGAACGCCTCTTGTCTCCTCCTTGAACATCCTCAGTCGGTTCATCCGGGAGTGTCAGAGTGAATGCGCAAAGGGGACTCTGACACTCCACATTAAGGGTGAGGAGGGTGTCGCTGGGTTTTAGTGAGTATTCTAGCCTTACCGGTGAGTCCCACACTCCCTGCCTAGTGGCAGGGGTGCGCAAATGCATTTCCCATCGAGAAAAAAAAGGGGATAACATGTTCTACTATGCGGAGTCGGAGCATGTCGCTAGTAATGTATACTTTGAACTCATAATTGCCGATTCACTCAAAGTTAATTCCGTATAATTCAGCCATTAATTCTTTTTATCTCCACCGGCGCAAATGACCCCAGAGTTACAACCAATTTAAGACCCTTCCGAAGGGCTCATTTGTTTTTTTCAACACCTACAAGTGTGAACCCCCGCTGTGCAGAAATACGAATGTCCATTGTATTAAAATACATCACCCAATTATGCTGTTTATTTATGAGGTTTCTAAGGGCTAATTCCCCTTGTGCTTTTTCATATTTACAACATAGTATGATGCCACCCGCTGCTCAAAGGCTTTGAAATCCTTTCTGATATAATTTCTGAGATTTCAAACATGTTTTAAGATTCGTACAACAAAATTGTATTCATTATTCAGACATAAGCTACATTTTGAAAGATATAATTCACAAAAAGTTGAGAGATTAAATTCTAATGAAATTTTTACGTAGTATAAAATGAAGTAGCTTCTGCAGTCTGGTCGCTTAGATCGTTTAAACTATTCAACGGATTTGAATGCATTGTTTTATTTGTGGTTTTTATATCAGTGAAACGTTAACCTTCACTGCATCCGGTTTAATGGAGTCCGGAGATTCTCAAATTTAAGAAGTCGTCGTTTTCACGACGACTATGATTGGTGGACTTATTATTTTTGAGTGGGTCGTTTTGTATAAGAAAGATAGCACAGGGGAATGATGCAATATTCGCCTTGTGTCAGCTCTTAGTTTGTATCAACATTATTATAGTGTTTTAAGTCATTGTAACTATGTAATATAATAATGAAGAATATGAGAATAATATTACTTAACCTGCAAATTAGTGAGCGACTCTAAACTTTGTCAAAGACAGTGATCATTTTGAAGTTTTACATGTTACAAATAAATGTGTGTTATTAATCAAGCATTACAGTATCACTGCTAATCCAATTAAATCTACCAGCTATCTATCCATCTGTAACGGAATTCACTTAATATTAGGCCAAATATACGCATGTGTAACAGCATATTTAAAAAAAATCTACAAAACTATACAGAAACCTCAATGAACAAGACGTATATTACCTTCAATGATATGAAGTTGTGAGTATATCTATAAAAAACATTGTAACCCTTTTAACTGATAACGAATAGGCAATTTTTACAAATTTTTGGGACGATTGAATTCACTTATGATCAAGTAAACCGTGTGAACTTTATTTTGTACACCAATAAAATGGTAAAAACCAAAATATTTAACATGTACATTAACCAAAGACCACATTAAACATTATAACCCCTTCAACTGGGTATTTCTGCAAAAATTGCAACAGCATCCACTTAATATTAAATGAAAATATATTCTTGTTTGTCGCCTTATTTCTAAAAAAAACCCTATCCGCAAAAATTAAATACATAACTCATGCTCGCTCATTGTCCTCGTTACTATGAAGTCAGTGGAGGAACCCAAAAGAAACATTACAACCCTTTTAACTGATAACGCATTGTCAGTTTCTGCAAATATATTTAACGGGTATATTTTTTTAATATATCAGTGGAGGAACCCAAAAGAAACATTACAACCCTTTTAATTGATAACGCATTGTCAGTTTCTGCAAATATATTTACGCGTATATTCTTTTTTAATATATCAGTGGAGGAACCCAAAAGAAACATTACAACCCTTTTAACTGATAACGCATTGTCAGTTTCTGCAAATATATTTAACGGGTATATTTTTTTAATATATCAGTGGAGGAACCCAAAAGAAACATTACAACCCTTTTAATTGATAACGCATTGTCAGTTTCTGCAAATATATTTACGCGTATATTCTTTTTTAATATATCAGTGGAGGAACCCAAAAGAAACATTACAACCCTTTTAACTGATAACGCATTGTCAGTTTCTGCAAATATATTTAACGGGTATATTTTTTTAATATATCAGTGGAGGAACCCAAAAGAAACATTACAACCCTTTTAATTGATAACGCATTGTCAGTTTCTGCAAATATATTTACGCGTATATTCTTTTTTAATATATCAGTGGAGGAACCCAAAAGAAACATTACAACCCTTTTAACTGATAACGCATTGTCAGTTTCTGCAAATATATTTAACGGGTATATTTTTTTAATATATCAGTGGAGGAACCCAAAAGAAACATTACAACCCTTTTAATTGATAACGCATTGTCAGTTTCTGCAAATATATTTACGCGTATATTCTTTTTTAATATATCAGTGGAGGAACCCAAAAGAAACATTACAACCCTTTTAACTGATAACGCATTGTCAGTTTCTGCAAATATATTTAACGGGTATATTTTTTTAATATATCAGTGGAGGAACCCAAAAGAAACATTACAACCCTTTTAATTGATAACGCATTGTCAGTTTCTGCAAATATATTTACGCGTATATTCTTTTTTAATATATCAGTGGAGGAACCCAAAAGAAACATTACAACCCTTTTAACTGATAACGCATTGTCAGTTTCTGCAAATATATTTAACGGGTATATTTTTTTAATATATCAGTGGAGGAACCCAAAAGAAACATTACAACCCTTTTAATTGATAACGCATTGTCAGTTTCTGCAAATATATTTACGCGTATATTCTTTTTTAATATATCAGTGGAGGAACCCAAAAGAAACATTACAACCCTTTTAACTGATAACGCATTGTCAGTTTCTGCAAATATATTTAACGGGTATATTTTTTTAATATATCAGTGGAGGAACCCAAAAGAAACATTACAACCCTTTTAATTGATAACGCATTGTCAGTTTCTGCAAATATATTTACGCGTATATTCTTTTTTAATATATCAGTGGAGGAACCCAAAAGAAACATTACAACCCTTTTAACTGATAACGCATTGTCAGTTTCTGCAAATATATTTAACGGGTATATTTTTTTAATATATCAGTGGAGGAACCCAAAAGAAACATTACAACCCTTTTAATTGATAACGCATTGTCAGTTTCTGCAAATATATTTACGCGTATATTTTTTTTTAATATATCAGTGGAGGAACCCAAAAGAAACATTACAACCCTTTTAACTGATAACGCATTGTCAGTTTCTGCAAATATATTTACGCGTATATTCTTTTTTAATATATCAGTGGAGGAACCCAAAAGAAACATTACAACCCTTTTAACTGATAACGCATTGTCAGTTTCTGCAAATATATTTAACGGGTATATTTTTTTAATATATCAGTGGAGGAACCCAAAAGAAACATTACAACCCTTTTAATTGATAACGCATTGTCAGTTTCTGCAAATATATTTACGCGTATATTCTTTTTTAATATATCAGTGGAGGAACCCAAAAGAAACATTACAACCCTTTTAATTGATAACGCATTGTCAGTTTCTGCAAATATATTTACGCGTATATTCTTTTTTAATATATCAGTGGAGGAACCCAAAAGAAACATTACAACCCTTTTAACTGATAACGCATTGACAGTTGCTGCAAATATATTTAACGCGTATATTCTTTTTTAATGTATCAGTGGAGGAACCCAAAAGAAACATTACAACCCTTTTAACTGATAACGCATTGACAGTTGCTGCAAATATGTTTAACACGTACATTATCTTCGTAAATATGATATGGAGGAACCCAATAGAAATATTATAACCTTATTACTAACGCGTGCCAGTTTTTGCTAATGTAGGAGACTAAGGAATTCATTTACTATCTGCAGTTTATTTTTATATAAAAAATAAAACCTACAAAACACGACAAATATCGAAATCATTCACACGTACGTAATCTTCGTTAATACAATATGATATCAGCAAGTCAGCAATATGCATTCATTTGATAGTGTGTATCATATTGTGGCACGTTCGCAAATTGTATTGCAAAGTGGTTCTCAAAGTGCTATTATATCTTGCACTCGAGTTTTGAGAATATAATCTCTTTGAGAAAAGTTATTTTTATATTGCTCGTTTGAAATTTCGTTATGTTCTGAAAGCTTTATCAGAATATTTGCTGTGAAAGCTTGTTTTCCGTTATTTAAAAGGAATCTGAAGAGTTTGGGAAAATTTGCAATATATGTTATACATGTTAATATATGTCAGTCTTTTTGTGAGATTGAACTCCTCATAAACGATTAGATCGCTTTGGAATCTAGTATTAATGTCACAGTATATACGGATGACAAATTTAATGATAATGATACTCCACTGGGAGTTTTCTGTGTTACTCTCATAACAGACGAGAATGAATAGTTGTTTCGCCTCACCTCTTATGTCGTCGTCTTATCTATCGCATGTTGTATAACAGCTGATCACGACGTAAAGAGCGAGGCAGTCTGCAAAGCAACCAAGGCCAATATTGCAGAGCCCATGACTCCAATTATAGATTTTGATATAACTCTTTGTGTAGGTTTAGGTTTAAAGACAATTAAATAAAATACAGATAATTTGTAAAAGTTACAGACGATTTTTTACATCATATCTGGTGAACTTTTACACAATTATTCTCCCACGAATTGTATAGTTTGTTTTAGGGTATCAAATGTATTTATAAATGAATTATTTAATTAGCTTAAGTTGGCAAACGCTGCCAAATAGCTACCGTCGACAGAATCATAACAATATGTGACATACATACACAAATGCAGTTCTCATCCGGCTACAGTAATAATAACATCGCGTAAGCATTGTAAGCGAAGCCAAAATGGCTGATTGCTATTTTCTGTATGGCTTATTTGTGTTTTTGAATATAGTTGAAGGAACTCCACCCATAAAAGGTCAGTTCGTATTATTACTTCGCGGAAAATAAGCCATTACATGTTTTCAATCGAACATTTGAATAACGGATTGTTTTGGTGATCCTATATCTCTTTAACTTAAATTTTATTGTTTTAACTCTTCAAAAGTGTGACCATTGCCTTTCTTAATATTATCTTCTTAGTAGAAACAACCCTCCGAACCAGTTGTATCGTCATTATCAAAGGACAGACTTGGTTTTAAAGAGCCTACTTGAACAAATAATATTTAGATTATAAATTAATTAGGAACATACATGTAGTCTCATCAATAAAAATACATTCATTAAATTTACTATTTATATCTCCAATATTGGTTTATGAAAGAAGCTTTTAAATTAGTGACCTGAAAGTTATTGCATATGTATTTTCTGATCCGGAGTTAGATTAGCAGATTTCAGAATAATTTTCAAAGAATGTTAACCGTAAAATATCATAATTCCCTTTTTAATACAACCGCGACTACATTACAATAGAAACACTGAGAAGAGACGTAGAAATAAAAAAAAAAATTTACCATTCCAGGATTATTCTGCCAAGATCCAGACACACATAAACTCTACCCCATTAATTCAACTTGGCCGTCTGAAACATTTTGCGGCAATTACACTTGCAAACTGAGGAAGAAAAATATTACTCAAACTGAATATACGCCAGTTACAAAAATAAATATCACTGAATTAAAAAATGAAGAATTTATTGGAGAAATGGAGACAAGTCCTAGTGAACAGTCTTTAGCTGTAATTAAAAATTTCCAACCATTGAAACCACCTTTTCTACATAAAGACAACATTAACAGGATTAATGCTATATCAGGTAACTTAAAACATGGAAGAGATGATAATGACCGGTACCTTACAGAATCAGAAATAAAAACGATATCTGAAATGTTACACACAGTGAAGAAAAGCGATTTGGAAGCAATAGTAGAGATATACAATATAGCTCAAGATATTTTTAAAGAGATTGACAATCCTGCATCAGAAAAAACTTTGAAAACTAATAATGATGAAGAGAATAGCAATCAGTTAGTAGGTAAAAATCCTTCCTCATATTGGTATGAACCATTGCACCAAAGTAGCACGAAGCTTAGTACTAAAGACTCCAGTCTTGAAAGCACAAATTCTGTACCAACTGTACATAGTTATACACATCCTGCTACTTATTTTAAAGGGCCATTAACAGAAAAGGATTTCAGAAAATTGCCCTATTATTACCCAATGTCCAATTTCCAGAGGATGACTTCCTATTTACGCAGTAAACCACAACCTGTGCAATATCAAGCGAAACCATGCGACAAACCAATAAATCATGTTTTACCACCATGGCTAAATATGCCTATTAAAAAAGTTACAGCAGAACCCACGCAAAGTAACATATTTCAGCCACTATTACTCCCTTATCCATATTCGTATGTAAATCATTACAACTTTAGCACTTATCCGATAAACTTTTATTACAATAACTATCCGTGGGCAAATTTAGACGTTTATAATAGAAATAAAAATTATCCTCAGCAATATTTTGGTGCATATTTTAATCCAGCTCCAAGTACTGCTGTAAATATGAATAATGATGATGTAGAAAAAAATGTAGGGGAAATAACTAAGGATACACTTAGTATGAAGAAGGATAGAGAACAATTACCTGATTGGCAAACTGAACAATTATCAGAACAGATTATTGAAGAAGTAAAAGCCAATATTTTAGGTAAATCCAAACTTCTTAAAGCGCTACCGTTAAGAAAAAATGTCAGAATGGAAAAAGTGGGGAAAGTCCTCAAAGTTGATGAGTTAATAAGAACCAAAAGAGATGCCAATGAGAGTGAAGTAGATAAAATTTTGTATGAACCATATATCGAAAAAACAATGTGAGTAATTATTTTATTTTATTTATTTATTTATTGGTAACCCAACAGCGTTTTAACAACTTGTTACATGGAATAATTAATATACTTAAAATAAGGCCAATTACGGATTACACAAATTATTAAATAACATTCAAAATAACTGAGTAGATATTAGGAAGTAAGAATTAGGAAACAATGAAAAGAAAAAACTGAGATATTCGCTGTCTTGTTAGCGAGTGTTATGTAGGTGTATGGGTATGTAAGAATTAGTGAATGTATTTGTGTTTTTTGGTGGAATTTAGTAATGTAATAAGAATTAGTACCTGTTTTATAAAAAAAAAGAAAAGGTGGTATGCGTATATGTGGTTTAGAATATGTGTATAATAACCAAGGCCAATATCCCCAGTATTAGGTTTGGTCATTTCATTTTGTTAATGATTTAGTTCTATGAACTTTGATTATCTCTGATAGAATAAGTCAAGTTGTGAATAATATTTGTTGTAAGTTAGTGAAAGACGTGGTATTATAGAATTAAGGGCATAGTTGGTGTGTTGATGGGGTACGTGCAACAAAGGTGTATGACGTGTTCTAGTAGTAAGTAAGTAAAAGTAAGTAGCAGCCCATTAACGTCCCAGTACTGGGCACAGGCCTCCTCACTCCGAGGAGCGAGGGTTTTTAGAGCATAGACCCACCACGCTGCTCCACGGCGGATTGGCAGGCATAGTACACAAGTGTGCACTCTCTATTCCTTCTCTCTCATAGTCCGACGTGACGGAAATCCGACACGACCGGAGAGAAATCAGGCGCAGGACCGACGGCTTAACGTGTTCTCCGAGGCACGGGGGTGGATCACACCGCCAACTTCCCAACTTCGGGCAAATATTGAGAAAATCTTATCTCTTATGCTCTTCTTCTTATCTTATGCTCTTAAACCTTCTCTCATATGAGTGAGGTGGCCTGCGCCCAGCAGTGGGACTTTAACGGGCTGCTTTTACATTTTTAAATCTATTCTATAGTTTTCGTAATAAATAACTCAATATTTGATGTTTATAATTTAAATGGCAAATATTGATACGCCAATCCTGTAGACGATATAGTTAGTTAGTTAGTAGAGGTAATGTTAAATAAAATAACTATATTCATTGGGTTATCTAGTTTTGTTATCAAATAAATAATCAAAAACGTTGTGGTATAAAAGAGGACGTAGTGACTAAAATTGAAAAAGGTATGCTTAGATGGTTTGGGCATGTAGAGAGAATGAATGAAAGGAGACTGACAAAAAGGATTTATGAGTCAAGAGTGAATGCGAAAGTTGGAAGGGGAAGACCGAGGCGAACGTTCCTGGACCAAATCCAGGACATTTTAAATAACGGCCAGGTCAAGAGTACTCTAAACCGACGAACTTGTATGAAAGGTTTAATGAGATTGAAAGAAGCGAAGGAGATATGCAAGGATCGTGGCAAGTGGAAGGATGTTGTCTCTGCCTACCCCTATGGGAATGAGGCGTGATGCTATGTATGTATGTAAATATTCCGAACTCGCTTGACACTTTTCTAAAAAAAAAGGCCCTTATTATGAGTGACAAATATAGAGACTCAATTCAGTGATTTGTCTGGTATTAAGATGAAGCAAATATTTTGAATTTTTGACATAACCTTTATTGTGTCTGAAAAATATTGAAATCTCATTCCTTGATTTATACATACATACATAGATAACATCACGCCTCATTCCCTTCGGGGTAGGCAGAGACAACATCCTTCCACTTGCCACGATCCTTGCATATCTCCTTCGCTTCTTTCATTCTCATTAAACCTTTCATACAAGTTCGTCGGTTTAGAGTACTCTTGACCTGGCCGTTATTTAAAATGTCCTGGATTTGGTCCAGGAACGTTCGCCTTGGTCTTCCCCTTCCAACTTTCGCATTCACTCTTGACTCATAAATCCTTTTTGTCAGTCTCCTTTCATTCATTCTCTCTACATGCCCAAACCATCTAAGCATACCTTTCTCAATTTTAGTCACTACGTCTTCTTTTATATTGATTTATCCAGTGTTAAAATATAGCAATTATTGTGAATGACAAATACTGAGATTTTATTCTGTGATCTTTCTAGTGTTAAAAATAGAGCAAATTTACTTGAATTTCTTAAATATCCCTTATGTGTGAGTGAAAAATATCAAGATCCCATTAACTTATTTGTCTAGTGTTATCAAAAAGCAAGTATTCTTGCATTTCTAACAGTTTCCTTTAACTTTTCCTATTATGAGTGATAAATATCGAGATTTCATTCTGAGATCTGTCTAGGGTTGAAATAGAGCAAATATTCTTTAATTTTTTAAATATCCCTCATGTTTTTTTGCATTTTTAACAGTTTCCTTAAAAAAATCCCTTATTATGAATGACAAATATCGAGATTCCAAGCATTACAAGCGGGTCTCGAAAAAGTTGATAAATTAGCACCAAAAAAACGCTGGAATGCCGACCCTTTGTCTTGACAGATGTTCTGTGGAGTATTTTATCATTGTTTTTTTGAATCATAAAAAGGGCGAATACTTTCTTAAAGAAAAAAACTGATAACCCAACGTGTGATGTTCTGTTAAGTTACGACAATTTTTTGTTTTTCTTAAAGTGTAGTTATGTCTTTTAATTGCCTCATGTTCGACTACAGACATGAGATTTTTAGATTTTCTCAATATTTGCCCGAAGTTGGGAAGTTGGCGGTGTGATCCACCCCCATGCCTCGGAGAGCACGTTAAGCCGTCGGTCCTGCGCCTGATCTCTCTCCGGTCGTGTCGGATTCCCGTCACATCGGACTATGAGAGTAAAGAAATAGAGAGTGCACTTGTGTACTATGCCTGCCAATCCGCAGTGGAGCAGCATGGTGGGTCTATGCTCTAAAAACCTTCAGTCCTTGGAGTGAGGAGGCCTGCGGCCAGCTTACTTATGTCTTTTACGGTGGCCATGGTCTTTGTATCAATATTTTTATCAAAATGAAAAAGATTAGATATGAAGTTTCACACAATACTTAAAGACAAGAATAATTGTTTTGAATATTCATCTGTCTGTTTGATTGTATTAAACATTGATACGATAGGATCAATTTTTACAGGACTCTCACTTTTTGAGCTAATCTTCCAAAATACTGTAAATTTTAGACACATTGGTAATATATATAGCACATTTTCCATTGTATCATTCATCACGAAATCTCTGTAACCTTAAAGCCCATTGCTGTTGTTATTCCTGTTGCAATATAGACCCTCATTACGTGTAATAGTCTGTGGAACGCTGGCCCCATCTTTGTATCGGCGTGGGGGCAGAGTCAATAAGTGGCAGTCCGTCTCTCGGCAGTCTTCGAGTGGCGGTCGGCCGGAGTGGTCGACTATTGAAACTGTCGCGTTCCTAGCTATTAGTGTTAATGAGTTTGTGTAAATTGATTTATAAACCGAGTTAATTAATAAAGTGTTTGATTGCACCAACAATACCCATGAACGCCCACAGAATAAGAAATTAAATAATGGATCCAATTAATAACGATGTCGGCGGAGAACCCTACGCCCCTGTGCTTTATGCTTCTCCGTTGCTCTCTTATTCTCCCGGCATAATGTGTTTATTTTTTTATTTTTTAGATGTGAATCAAGCACCGAACTCGGGTTCTTCCGGATGGGGAACATGACAGAGCCTTATCCCGCCTGCTGTCCACAAAAGATTAGCAGCTGATGACAGTTAAAACATCATTATAGGTTTACTTTTAACATTTTTGTATAAATAACTAGAAAACTTAAATTCGTCTAGATATACTATATATATTGAATACAATAATAAGTACCTATATTGTTATAGAGTTAATCTTCCAAATGTGTTCTAAACCCACTCGTTAAAATATACATATTGTTTATTCAATTAAGTTAATTCTGCTGAGAAGAAACTGGAAAGAAATTCAGTGGTTACTCTTTTAAATGTACTTTTTGTAGTGTTTAGTTTTCATCTAGTCTAAACATCTTTATCACTTCTGGAATAGGTCTTTTTGTTACATTTCTTAAAGCAGGAGGCAAACCCAATAGGGATTCCAGTATCTTCTTAAAAATGCGTAAGGGCAACCCGATGAGGTGTCATAATTTGTCCAATAAATTAGTGTGAACCTTAACATTCCTAACACCTAGGGGTGAGAAAATTCGTTACAAACCTATTCTCATACCTACTGAATATAAAACTTCACCAAAATCGGTCAAATCGTTTCGCAAGAGTATAATATAACTGTGACACAATAACTTTATATATTAGATAAGCCAGGATGGATTTACTTTATATACACAGAACAATTAAATTGTTTTTTTTTTATTTCTTGACATAATGGTTTGTTTGACATAATCGTGAAAAGTGATGACAAGAGACATGGGCAGTATAAAATAATTTGGACATTGTTTCATTCTGAAACATTTCAATTCTAATATTGCAACACCGTTGAATGCAATAAATAAAACTAATTGGCAAAGACGTATGGATAGAATTTACTAAATTATTGCTGTTATATTAAGATGAAAGATGCTTCTTTATGGAAGATAAGGATTCAAATCATGAGCAGGCAACACCATTTACCTCCATAGCATCACGCCTCATTCCCTTCGCAGAGACCACGTCCTTCCACTTGCCACAATCCTTGCATATCTCCTTCGCTCCTTTCATTCTCATTAAACCTTTAATACAACTTCCTCGGTTTAGATTACTCTTAAACTGACCTTGGTTCACCTTGGTCTTCCCCTTCCACCTTTCCCATTCACTCTGGACTCATAAATCCTTTTTGTCAGTCTCCTTTCATTCTCCACGTGCCCAAACGTATTTTAAATAACGGCCAGGTCAAGAGTACTCTAAGCCGACGAACTTGTATGAGGGGTTTGATGAGAATGAAAGAGGCGAAGGAGATATGCAAGGATCGTGGCAAGTGGAAGGATGTTGTGTCTGCCTACCCCGAAGAGAATGAGGCGTGATGCTATTTATGTACGTATGTATTTTCTTTTATACCACAACGGCATAACCCACGTTTCTTTTTATAAAAAGAAACTGATTTGCTTGATAATCCTTTCTGATCCATCATTGTAGTTGTCAACCCGCAGTGGAGCAATAACTCTCTATTCTATAAGTGAGAAGGCCTGTGTCCAGCAGTGTCACATTTTTGGATAGCTTCTGACCTTTTTTTATCTTATATAGTATTACTAGTTGACCCAGCAAACGTTGTTTTTTCTTTAATAATTACTATTATCACTTTTTATTAAATAGGAGTTGGTGATGACAATGATGATAAGGGTGGACAACCCTTATCACTTAAGGGTATGAAAAATAAATAGTAACCGATTCTCTGACCTACTGAATATGCAAATAAAAAATTGGTCATGCCGTCGGAGGAGTATGATAACTAACATTATGACACGAGAATTTTTAATATAAGACATATAGTTCGTAAGTTATATTAATGATTTGTTATTTTTATGTAAATATAAGAAAATATACTGTGATTACCTTTGTGTCTGTTTAATTATATTTAGTAAATGTTCCTGTGGTGTGGTGTGGGGTCCAGGGTCGAGTCCATGTAAGACTCGACCCTGGACCCGGGCCCATAGGAATCCAGGTCGAATCGGTCCCGAGACGGCGGGACGAGAATATTAAGGGAGAGATTCACAGCGGCCGAACCGATATAAGTGAATTGTACACCTACCTGGTCTCCTGGCGCCGATCTCCTCGAGCCCCGGCAGATGAATGATCACGTGAATGTGTATTTGTAAGTGTGTGTGTTTGTGGAATGTGTCTGTAACCTGCCAAGGCATCCAAAGCTGCTGTAGGCGACGCCGGTTTTTGCAGAACTATAAAAGAGCTACTATCTATGCATTTTTTGGTCCGGTTCAGATGATGGCATCCATGATACGAATAACTCAAGATCACATCAACCGATTTTGATGATACTTTGATGTTAGTTTGGTTAGGTTTTGATCATGGGATCCCTGACAAAGTAACGGAACTTAGGAGCAAATTAACAATACTTGGCAGAATCTTTTATAGACTATCCGGATATTTAACGCACCATAACGCAGTTATAGTCAAGTAATTGCCGTAGTCAGACATGATGATTAATGGAACTCCTCAACGGCTTACAGCAAGGGTGCGGTTTGTGGCAGAATATCTGACTGTCTGTAATCAAATGGCAATGAGCTTACGTTTGTTGCTGCATTATAATATTTATAAGATGTATTATTTGAACTGTCTCATTGGTCTAGTGGTTAGTATGTTCCACAACAGACATGAGGTCCTGGGTTCGAGTCCCGGGTCGGGCTAATTCAAAATAAATATTGAGTTTTCTATTTAAGATTTTCTCAATATTTGCCCGAAGTTGGGAAGTTGTCGGTGTGATCAACCCCTGTGCCTCGGAGAGCATGTTAAGCCGTCGGTCCTGCGCCTGATCTCTCTCTGGTCGTGTCGGATTCCCGTCATATCGGACTATGAGAGTGAAGGAATAGATAGTGCACTTGTGTACTATGCCTGCCAATTCGCATTGAAGCAGCATGGTGGGTCTATGGTCTAAAAACCCTCGCTCCTCCGAGTGGGGAGGCCTGTGCCCAGCAGTGGGACGTTAATGGGCTGCTACTTACTTTATTATGTGTGAAGCGGTGGTAGCCGATTATGGGGGGTGGGGGTGGGGGGGGGGCTTTTGTAACACTGTTCGTAGCATGGTGGTAAAGTACAGTAATGTACTTCTATGTTCACCTATTTATAACATTAAAATTGAATAAAAACCTTTGAATTATATTTAAAACTATATTCAAATACAAGATATACGTTACGATGGGTAGATATAATTAGTGATTTATTTTTTATACGTTTTGATATTGGTAGACAAATAAATACCTTTCTAAGTATACAAAAGCCTCCAAAAGTATTAATTACAGATCCTATTTGAATATTCCAGTCGGGTACTCAAACAACAAATTAACCAGCCTATCTCCAGTTCACTAATAAGAAAGGACGTTTGTTAAAAACACATTAGTCAATCCACGGGCCCCTTTTAGAACCGTCTCCCATAGATAACGCCTAATTTAAAATTATTCACTAAAAAACCTAATAAATCAGCTTGCTTTGATGCCCCACATGAAGACGATTTATAATAGTAATCTATTGAAAGACGACCTTTTTTATAAACGAAAATAAAGTTAACTTGACTTGGGAAGTGGTTAATCTGGCCGGTGAATGACGAGAGCGTTACGAAAAGTGTGGTTAGTGGATTGAGAAACAGTTACATTTTACTTCATTTATGTGGTCTAAAGCACTCAATTTGGGAGGACCAGGATCACCTTGCAGAAAGCTGTATGCTGTTATAGTTGCCAGTAAGGCACTGTATGGTGCACCTGTGAGGATCAACGCCCTAACCACTAAGAAGAAAACTCTGTTACGGTGGGCCCAGATGGTTATAGCAATTAGAGCTATACGGGGGTACCGTACAGTGTCATGAACGGCAGCAACACTCTTGACAGGGGATTTCCCATGGGAGCTCAGGGCTGAAGTTCTCACGGCTACTTACTAGTACAGAGCAGCCGCGAGACCCGGAGGGGAATTACCAGATATTGACGAGATAAGGAGGGTCAGGGTTCTAGCTAACAGAGCCTCGAGCCAAAGATGGAAGGAGGATCTCGGGTCCCCAGCAGCGGGCGGGGCCATAGTAGGGGCGATCTGCCCTCAAATGGCTGGGCAGAGATCATGGACCACACTCCCACAGGTTGGTACAGGTGCTTACCAGTCATGGTTGCTTCGGCAAATACCTGTACCAAACTGTTGGCTGTGAGCCGTCGGAAGGATATCACGAGTGTGGTGCCTCGTCAGACACAGCCCACCACACTGTGGCAGAATGTACCGCCTGGGGACCTCAGCGTCTCATTATGACGTCACTGATCACCACAGACCTCTCACTGGCAGGTATTATAAAAGCAATACTTACCAGTGAGCAGGCCTGGAGATCGGTTGCCTCGGAGAGGGTGAATGCTACCGAAACACTCTAGCCCCGACGAAGGGATGCAGGAAACAGTAGGCGGAGATTCGTATATTCCTCCCCCTGTAGAATATATGTGACCTGCAACCGAGCGACCAGAGAGAAATGTTCAACGAACCTCTGGCTCCCCACTCATGATTGATGTCGGTCCCGCTGGGTTTTAATGAGTATTGCGAGTTTGTAATCTCGCGGAATCCCACACTCTCGACCCCATTAGTCGGGGTGCGTAAATGCATATCCCAGCGACAAAAAAACTCAATTTTATTGATGACAGGTTAACGCTTGATTGTGATCTCACTTGGTGGTAAGTCGTGCATAAAATCCTGTATAAGCCATATTAAATAATGTATTTTACAATTTTCTAACAAGATTAATGTCATAACTCGTAAATAAAATCGTGATTACAAGCTGGTTAAGGATAAATAAACACAAAAGTTATCAAAACACCAACTCACATTAACTAACAACTTTTATTCTTTTTTTATTGCTGACAGCTTAGCGCTTGACTGTGATCTCACCTGATGGTAAGTGATGATACAGACTAAGATGGAAGCGCGCTAATGTGGGTAAGAGGCGATATACCCTATACAGTTTCTACACAGCATCGTACCGGAACACAAATCTATTTGTTTGTTTTGGCGGTAGGTCTTTGCTGGTAGGTAACTGGCCATAGCTGAAGCCTCCCACTAGACCAGACTCAGTCATATTAGAAAAAACAATTTTCTAGATTCGTCCTACCGGGGATCGAACCCGGAGCCTCTGCTAGCAAGGCGAGTACTAGCTAATTCTCTTCACTATTTGAATTTATACAATTTAGCACTACTTCTCTTAAAACAACTCCTTCACTAGACGCAGCTGGAAAGACTACCAATGTAATGTTATCTCGCATTGCATAACATGTCGTAATATTGCACAATGTCTAACAAAGTACAAAACTTTTCATTCTTCGTAAAAAAAACTGATGTTCAAAGACAATAGAACAACGTCACATCTAGAAAAAATCATCGCTTAATTTCACTATAAAGCCCATCCGAGCTAATGGAGTGAACTCGTAATGTCCCTATATAACATTTTCTTAAAAAAACCGAACGTAACTCGAGTTCGGGTTCACTTAAAAAGGCATTTACCCTTCGTGCCCGAGTGACTTATTGTATACCGAAGGAAAAGGACCCACTCCGAAACCCCCCATTGAAGCGAAGGGGACAGAAGATGCGCCAGAAATATTTAAATTAAGTCCTCCCTTAATGTCGGACATTATTTTTTTATCGGCACGTCCAAATAAAGATATGTCGCGACGTTTTTTTCTCCGAGAGGAAACGTTATCTTAAAGGAAAAATGTTGAATTCCAAATTGTACCCTATCGTATCTGTACACAAATAATAAAACAGTAGAAGGGCTGTGTTTTGACGTAGATTACACGTCTGTTTGGATTAAGTGTTTTTTATAACTCACTCTTTTCTTGGAAGAGATAGAAAATAGTCCTATTGCACAACACAAAGTGTGTATCCTTTTTAAAAGGTTTGCACCTTTATTACCATTACCTGAACTAAAACGGGCAGCAGCGTTATCGGTGCGAGAAGGTCAGCACTGCGATCACCAACCCGCCTGCCAAGCGTGGTGATTACTGGCAAAACCACAAATGATGAAGACAAGGCAGCAACGGCCCCCAGTCCCCGGCAGCCCCGCTATTCCAAGCTCTGGCAGCAGTTTCGGTAACGGTGGGGCAGGGGGTGCTAAGAGTCTCCGGAAGAGATTCCGCTGCCAACCCCGACGACTTGACCTGGAACTAGTGCTTACCTACGGATCGGAAACGTGGTCGCTGACTATGGGCCTTATTCGAAAGCTCAGAGTCACTCAGCGTGCGATGGAGAGGGCTATGCTCGGAGTTTCTCTACGCGATCAAATCAGAAATGAGGAGATCCGTAGCAGAACCAAAGTCACCGACATAGCCCTACGAATCGCGAACCTGAAGTGGCAATGGGCGGGGCACATAGTCCGACGAACCGATGGACGTTGGGGCCGGAAGGTGCTGGAATGGCGACCCCGCACTGGACGACGCAGTGTAGGAAGACCCCCCACAAGGTGGACCGACGATTTAAGGTGGATCACGGGTAGCCGCTGGAGCCAGGCGGCACAAGATCATGTGGTCATCATTTCGCGAGACCTATGTCCAGCAGTGGACGTCCATCGGTTGAAGCGACGACGACGACGAACTAAAAATGGCTCTGTTCTTTTGATATGGTATCTAAACTAATATTATAAAGAGGAAACATTTGTGTCTTTGTAAGTATGTGTGTAACGTTTTCACACAAAATCTACTGGACTGATTTTAAAAATGTTTTCATCATTAAAAAGCTGCACTTAGGGACACCAAAAACTGGTGACATTAAATCGGTCAACGCGTGCGTTGCGGAAACTATTGATGATAAAACAAAATAATGTTCTACAATATTATAAAAAGTATTACTATCTACAAAAAATCCAGGTGGAATAAGTCAACTACTGTTGTTAGACCAGTATAACTACTTTTTTTACATTTTAAAAGTTATACATGTCGGAGTGCAAGTAGTCTGTGGAACGCTGGCGCTATCTGTCTATGGCGTGGGACAGAGTCATACGTCGTGAGCCAACAGCGGACGAGTTCCCGAGTGTTGGAGTCAATAAGTGGCAGTCCGGCCCGTCTCTCGGCAGTTCTCGAGCGGCGGTCGGCCGGAGTGATCGACTATTGAAACTGTCGCCTTCCTGGCTATTATTATTAATGAGTGTAACGTTGTACTTAAAAATAATATAATAAGAAGGTAGAATTAATAGTTGTTAGCGGTAACGCACGGTCCTTTGTACGTCACTATTCGCCGCGCCGGATTTTTTTGCCTGTTCGGTCTACCAGTGCGCGGTTGAACAAATCTGTGACCTGTGCGACATACTAGTAACCCCACGCTTAACCCGCTGGGGTGAGTCCCTACTTTTATTATATTATGTCTAATCTGTCCTGTTTTCTGCCGCTGTAGTGTATGTCTAGTCGCTGGGCTAGGCGAGTCACTGGCAGGAAGC
The DNA here is from genome assembly GCA_015832385.1 of Elymnias hypermnestra. Taxonomy (NCBI): domain Eukaryota; kingdom Metazoa; phylum Arthropoda; class Insecta; order Lepidoptera; family Nymphalidae; genus Elymnias; species Elymnias hypermnestra. The sequence continues at coordinate 1,334,931 of JACTOM010000937.1, forward strand.
AGGACATGTCTATAATGCCTGTCCTCCGGCATTTCAGGTTCGAGGCAGTGCTAGGGAGTACCACGCGTGCAAGGTGACTCTAAGGTCGGAGTACCACGTGTGCCGAGTGACTCCACCTGTTCGAACGAGCCCCCTCAGCTTGGATTTTCCTGAGAGCGTCCAGAGTCAAGCAACTGCAATTGCACCCCTGAACCTGGGTGTTGGATTCAGGCCAGTGACGCATTATTCCTACCACCAGTGCTGGGCGGCAACCAGATTTTAAGGCCAATAAAAGATTCCCTTCAAAGAGTCTTTTATTGACCCACTCCTGTCTGCCGCGAAACGAAGCTCGACCGCGACATGAGTTTGTGTAAATTGATATCGGGAACATTAAGTGATTGAACATTATAATCCGAGGTATTTAATAAAGTGTTTGATTGCACCAACATTACCCACCACCGCCCACAGTATGGAAATTATGGATCCCATTAATGATGATATCGGCGGAGAACCCTGCGTCCCTGTGCTTTATGCTCTCTGTCTCTCAATCTATATCTAACCATATTATTCATACCTCTGTATTAATCCTTATCCTATTAAGTGATATCCTGTTTGTTCATAAATATAAAAACACTCAAATTAAGATAAAATTCGAATAAGTAAATAAAAGACTTAATATTTTTGATTAGCTTCAATATTACGGTGCAATTCCTATTAAAAACGACCAATTCGGTATTATTTATTAATAAAGGAGGAATGTCATAGTTGAAACGCACAAAGTTGCGGAAAAAAGGCTAGTCGTTGTATCTCTCTAAAGATATAGAACCTTCCTCACAACGTTTAAAAATCTGTGGTTTTAGGCGAAATTTCTTTTGTGGAAACCGTTTTGTGGAAAATTTCTTAGAAAATAAATGAAAATTAAAAAGTATTTCCCCGAAAATTATAATACGAATTAATGATGCTTTCATCAGAGTTAGGTTCATTAGATAAAATGAGCGATGGACTTTTCGATTTTCTTTTTGCTGACATGTTAGGATATGACTGGAACTTCACCTGATAACACAGTCTAAAATGAAAGCGTGCTGACCTGGCATTTTAGGTGGTAATTAGCCACAATCAAAGCCTCTCACTTTACTAACCATTGCCAGTCCCACAGTAAACATTTTACACTTTATATTACATTAAGATAATGTGAATTAGATTTCCCCAAATTCCCACGCGATAGAGAATCACGCGGGTGATACACTACCACGCAAGTCTCCATTTAATGACACGTTAGTTGGATCAAACATTGAAACTGTTTCATAGCACATCTTATCACCAGCATTTAACGACCCTTATTAACTTTTTTTACACTCTTCAAATAAATGATTAAAGTTTCGAGATAAAGCTGATAAAGATAACCTTACAAACACTGTTTTTGGATGAGCACATTAAGGGATATACATACATACATAGCATCACGCCTCATTCCCATAGGGGTAGGCAGAGACAACGTCCTTCCACTTGCCACGATCCTTGCATATCTCCTTCGCTTCTTTCATTCTCATTATACCTTTCATACAAGTTCGTCGATTTAGAATACTCTTGACCTGGCCCTTATTTAAAATGTCCTGGATTTGGTCCAGGAACGTTCGCCTTGGTCTTCCCCTTCCAACTTTCCCATTCACTTTCATTCATGCTCTCTACATGCCCAAACCATCTAAGCACACCTTTCTCAATTTGAGTCCCTACGTCTTCTTTTATACCACAACGTTCTCTTATCACACTATTTCTTACTTTGTCACTCAGTTACAATCCACTCATACTTCTCAACACTCTCATCTCTTTCGCATTTATTTTACATTTGTGCTTCTTCTGCCATACCCAACTTTCACTACCATACATAAATGTTAACACAAACACTCCTCCACGCACAACCAGTCTGGCCCTTTGAATAAAATTCAAGTCAAGTCAAAATATCTTTATTCAAGTAGGCCTAATACAGCACTTTTGAATCGTCAAATATCGTTTTTTTTTCCATTTATTATTTAAATGAATGACTGATGATAACATAAAAGAACGACTTACAATCTAAAGTTACGAGGGTTCCTTCGCGCCCTGATCTGAGAAGAGCCCACAACAAACTCAGTCGGGTGTACGTTTTTTTTTTNCTTGGTCTTCCCCTTCCAACTTTCCCATTCACTTTTGACTCATAAATCCCTTTTGTCAGCCTCCTTTCATTCATGCTCTCTACATGCCCAAACCATCTAAGCACACCTTTCTCAATTTGAGTCACTACGTCTTCTTTTATATCACAACGTTCTCTTATCACACTATTTCTTACTTTGTCACTCAGTTACAATCCACTCATACTTCTCAACACTCTCATCTCTTTCGCATTTATTTTACTTTTGTGATTCTTCTGCCATACCCAACTTTCACTACCATACATAAATGTTAACACAAACACTCCTCCACGCACAACCAGTCTGGCCCTTTGAATAAAATTATGTCTGGATTGGATTCTTTTGAAATGTTGCATATCCCCTGGACTGATCAAGTAGCGGAACAGCTTGACATAAAGTCGGTCAGGCAATCTATCCTGTTTCGTTGCACATCACGATGCTCAGTAATGAGCTACGTCTAGAGAAGGACAATGCTGTTCAGAAACCATAAGAGGTAAATCAATTCCAACCAGGTTAGCAAAGAAAACACTCAAGTTTATTAAATAATAGCTGACTCGTGCAACATCGTAAGAGGTAACATAGGAGAGAGGGTGAAATAATAAAGGTTATAGTCAACCTTAAGAGATAGACCAAAAGAAATGAAATAAATTTAAATACTGGACAGACCATTTATCGAAAAAGGCCATAGGCTATATAACAACACGTTACGATCAATCTGTGGAAAGCATCAATGAAAACTTGCAAAATGTATTCCTTTTGATAGCTTCCGTTGCGTGCACTGTATAAACGGTTAAAGTTACTCAATTACCATGAATGACGAAATTGTTTCTCATAAATTTTTCAAAAAAAATAAGTGTATGATAATATGACTATCTTACAAGTTTGGCTCTCTATCCACTGTATCTTCTGTGATAAAGACGTAATTGGCCAGGTCAACCAGTGCATTTTATACAAGGTAAGATACAACCTGTTAATGTTCCACTGCTGGGCCTTCTTCCTCATAGGAGAAAAGGTTTTTTCACTGCGGGTTGGCATGGATTCACCCCCAGAATTACTGCAAGGATATGCACGTTTCCTCGTCCTCACCATGTTTTCCACAGCCATGATGTATTAAAATGGACAATCAAGCATATAAGTTTCTTATTATAAAGAATGACCGGGAAGCTCCGTGTTGACAACAGACTCTCGACCAAGTGCTCCTCAACTATTCTTAGCTACTTTGGTCACATTGCCTTAGACAAGTTGATAATTACTGGCAAGGTGGAAGGCAAAAGACCACGCGGCCGATCACCTAAGTAAAAGCAATTACAATTCTATCATTTGTTGTCGAATTTGAAAGGATGGAAGGTATCAGTGGAACATGAAAGTACAGACACCACTTTCAAACATAAAGAATACGATCGAGAAGAAGATAAAGAAAACCTTAGTGTTGGCAGCCCAAGAATCATATCACTAACTTCCCTGAATGAGAATCTACACACTGAGATATAATGGCTTTCAACGTTTTAAATCAATCGCGTGCCGTACAAAGTCACGCCAATAAGGAGATGTATAATCTACTTATACTAACAATAGACTAATTTACAAACCATGTATCGTAGTCTCCCGTGTATTATGAAGCTGTAGAGCGTTCATATAATAGACCGTGTAACGTAGCTCACTCACGATCCTATTGTAGTTAGTTACATTGAGGGACACGTAGTGTGAAAGGCCAAGTTCCAGCATCAAGCATTTAATTAATATTTAGACGAAATATTTTGCGCTAATTGCGGCCTCTTTTTTATGTTTTTTATTGCTGACAGATTAGCGCTTGACTGTCATCTCACCTGATGGTAAGTGATGATAGAGTCTAAGATGGAAGCGTGCTAATCTGTAAAGAGGCGATATACCCCTTACGGTTTCTACACAGCATCGTACCGGAACACAAATCTCTTTGTTTGGCGGTACGTTTTTGCTGGTAGGGTGGTAACTAGCCACGGCCGAAGCGTCCCACTAGTCCAGACTCAGACAAAGTAGAAAACACAATTTCCTAAATTCGTCCTACCGGGGATCGAACCCGGGACCTCCGCTAGCATAGCGAATACTCGCACCACTGCGCCAGCGAGGCCTTCAAAAAAGGCCTCTTATATATGTGATAATGACGTGATATTTAAAACACATATTAGGATGCCTTTCCACCGCGAACGACATGCGTTTGATATCCATCAATCATATTCACTGGTGTACATAGCATTAGTGGAAACGGATTCAACTAAGATATGTTTTCTATATGCAAGGATGCATGCTATGGACATCTGCTATGGGCCGTCGCGAGTGGTGTAGTTTTGTGCAGAGCAGAGTACCCACAGTATAAACTACACAGTTAAATAGCTTAGTGTTAGTGGAAACGGTCACATATTTTCGTAGCGTACGAGTATATTTCGCATCTACGCAGCATAGCTACATAGTACATCTTTCGTGGAAAAGCAAACTTATAAGCTCTTGAATATGAGTAAAAAAAAGTTATAAAATCAAGCCTTATTAATAATCCTTCTAAGAAACCTGGGAAAAAACTGTAGTGTAACAAATAATACACAAATAGAAAAATGCATCAAAAGGCAGCCAGAGGGTTCAAGCCCTCTATTTTAGCAATCTAATCTAAAAATAAATTACTTATAGATACTGTAGCTAATTATAAATGCAATTTAAAAAAGGTATATCCATCTACACATATAGATTTAGATTTATATAGATATACACTTACATATAATACATGTACTCAAAAGTAAAAACCTCTTAACAGGTTAGCGCGCTTCCATCTTAAACTGTAGCACCACATACCATCAGATGAGATCACATTCAAGCACTTATCTGTCATACATACAGTCCTCATACATCACTCCTCATTCCCATTTGGGGTACGCAGAGACCACGTCCTTCCACTTGCCACGATCCGTGCAAATTAGCTTCTTTCATTCTTATTAAACTTTTCATACAACTTCGTCGGCTTAGAGGACTCTTATCCTGGCCCTTTTTAAAAAAGTTCGCCTTGGTCTTCCCCTTCCAACTTTCTCATTCACTCTTGACTCATAAATCCTTTTTGTCAGTCTCCTTTCATTCATTATCTCTACGTGCTCAAATCATTTAAGCATCCCTTTCTCAATTTTGGTCATTAAATCTTTTTTTTCTTATTGCTGACAGGTTATCGCGTGACTGTGATCTCATTTGAAGATAAGTGATGATGCAGTCTAAGATGGAGGCGCGCTAATCTGGTAAGAGGCTATACTTCCAATGGTTTCTACACAGCATCGTACCGGAATACAAAACTCTTTGTTTGGCGGTACGTATTTGCTAGTAGATTGATTACTAGCCGCAGCTGAAGCCTGCCACCTGTACAGACTCAGATAAATTAGAAAATACAATTTCTTAAATTCGTCCTACCGGGAATCAAAGCGAAGTAAGGGAGCGGACAAAGCGAGTACTCGCACCACTTCGCCAACGAGACCGTCAAAACATCTTTTATACCGCAACGTTCCTTTACTAACTTACCTGTCAACTATAAAAAGATGCCTCGATTACTTAATGTATATGTAATGTAAAAACGTATCCTCCATTTACATTGAAATAATTTGGTCCTAATCTAAATTAAATATGTTTAATGACCAAATTTACAGCCAGGAACTTGGCTCGTCTTCACCTTTTAATGGATTCGCTTGAGATATAGTTAAGTTCATACGAGACGTGACATCATAGAGTAAGCTACAAAGGTCCAATTTGTGTATGACGGGCTTCCAGAACCCTAAGTCAAAGTTCATTGCAATGACAAGTAACTTTGTAACCGTATCTTGACTATGTTTAAAGCTACCTAGACTAGATGTTGTTTTAGTTCCCTTAACTATAATATTAGACACTCTAAAGCTGGACATGTTTAGATGTAGCTAAGTTTAGTATTAGTTATAGAAGCTTCCAAAAAAAACACGACCAAATTCCTCACCAGCTAGGATCCTCTATCGTGAAATTAATATACTTTAATAAGTAATGCATGACGTTGTTTCTTAATGTAACCAAGAAGTAATGTTATTGTGTATTCAGCAAGATTACATATCTGCTGAATATCTCCGTTAAAACTATAATATCTACTTTATCTAGAATTTATGCTTTAAAGTTAATTAAATAAATAAAGTTTTAGCTCTTTTCCCAGATTATACTCATTTTTATTTAATAAAAATGCAATACTCAGGAACTTGAACTATTTTAAAAGCTCTTAGAACTGAATACAAAAGAAAATCAACACAAAAGTGTCTTTTAATTAGCACAATGCCTTCCGAATACAACGGAGAGCTAAATGACAAGATAATTTTAATAATTGTCGTACCATTTTCATTAAAAAAAGTCCAGATTTGTTCTGGTTAAAGTGGCACTTCCCTGTCTTAGTCCATACAAACGAAGGAGGCAAATTACTCCACTGTTTGATATGAAAACTTCTATGTTAGTCGTCATAAGCTAACTAGCTTTAACATTTCATTGTAGTAGTAGTACTACAAAATTAAGCTTAAGATCTGAGGAAATACTGTTCAGATTTGAGGAATTCTTTCATTGTTAGATAGCCCATTTATCAAGGAAGAATATAAGTCATATATAATCACTTTAAAACCAATAGGAGCAGTGCAACAATGAAGATTGTTTCAAAATCGGGAGTGTTTTCCTTTTAACTTCCTCTTCGTTCACAGAGTAAACCATTAAAGTTTAGCAAAAATCATATATGACAGGCTTATTACCCTTTAAAAGTTTAAAAAAAAGTCTTAGAGAGCATATGTCTATCTTTTAAGGTTGACTCACTATGACCTTTGATCATTTACCTGTGCGAGTTAGTTAGTTATTATATATGACAATTAATAACAAACCGTTAATAAATAATATGTTAAGCACTGAGGGAGATAAATAGAGCATTCTTGCCCGCAAAATTTTTACAAACTATTGGGTATGAACGGCTTATTTTTGTCCCGTGGCGTGTTCAAGGTTTTATCTTACACTGGAACGACAAATTCGACCTTGTCACTTCTCTAAATAAGTGGCTGTTAGGTCACCTGGAGGAAAAGTGGCCTTAGACTGGCCCTCGAAATTTGTCCGCGCTTTTTAACGGAAATAATCGTCGCCTACCTCGCCCCGCGTGGACATTGTGCGTCGATTGCCCCGCGGGTCGAATGACGCTAAAGTGGCTATTGTGACTTAAATTTCCATGATACACTACCATTTCTTATGACTTTTATGTTTGCTAGTAGTCGAACTATACAATGTTATCTGTTGTTAATTAAATAAAAACTCTGATGTAGCGTTTTGTTGCGCTAAACATTAAGATTAAGTCCGTCTTAAATTTAAACTTACCTCAGGGTTTTTCATTGTTATTCACATCACTTATATAATCAAAAACACAAATTAACACTAATAAACGCTCAGTTTATAAAATACCACCAAAAACAGCGACCTTCGACGCGACACATGCACCGTCAGTAACGGTCTCTTTGTATCTGGTTTATTCGTTGTATTTTCTAATGTCTGGTATTATCTCTACACATATTTTCTTACGATAGTTACCGAGAAAAGAAACAGATAATACACATTGTTTCTACTGGTAGTTGACACGGGAATCTACATCGGCCTTGTCAACTGGCGGTTGATAGTGGCAGTAGAAGGGTTAGGCGCATGCGTGCCAGTGGAAGATGTCCGAGAGAGAACGAGGCACTTTGGTCCCGCATACAAGGACTGAAAAGTGAACTTTTCATTCTAGTGTATGAAACATACGTTTTATCCATCAAAACAGATAAGTTGGTTTTCTTTATCTGCGTGTCTGCGTCTGGGTGTGAAAACAACAGAGCCCCATCGTTGTAAATGTGGTGAGTGGGTGAATCAACTCGGTCACCACGGTCTGTCTTGTCTGTCGTCTCCCAAGACACGCTGGCATCAACGACATCAAATCAAATCAAAATATCTTTATTCAAGTAGGCATATTACAGCACTTTTGAATCGTCAAATATTTTTTTTTTCTTTTCTTTTCCACACTCTAATTCTAATGTACGTCTGATGATGATACTTCAGAACGACTTAAAATCTAAAGTTACGAGGGTTCCTTCGCGCCCTGATCCGAGAAGAGCCCACAACAAATTCAGTCGTGTATTCTGTTTTTTTGTTATCATCATCATTACAATATCATATTAGTTTAATATATTTCAATTCAAATTAGAGCAGTTCGTTCACTCCCACGCGTTTCTATCGTCTAAGTAATCTTGCAACTTATAATACGATTTTTCTTTCAACTTTCTTTTAACAAAGACTTTGAATTTATTAATTGACATCTTTAGAACGTCTTGTGGGAGTTTATTATAGAAACGTATACAGTTACCCTTAAATGAG
>JACTOM010000937.1:1346636-1385398 GCA_015832385.1 Elymnias hypermnestra
GCCCCATATAAGTGGTCTATCGAACAGGCTCAGCTCTGCGGCTTACGCAGTTAAAAGAATTCGTCGTCTGACAGATGTTGATACTGCCAGACTGGTATATTTCAGCTATTTTCACAGCATTATGTCATACGGTATTCTACTTTGGGGTAATGCTGCTGATATAGATGCAATATTTGTGCTGCAGAAAAGGGCCGTTCGTGCGATTTACAATATGGGTCCAAGAGAGTCGCTAAGAAACAAATTCAAGGCAGTTAACATAATGACAGTTCACTGCGTATACATATTAGAAAACTTGTTGTACGTACATAAAAACATTGACTCTTTTAATAAAAAGAGTGAATGTGTATCATATAACTTACGAAACAAAAACAAACTTGTTATAAATTCTAGTAGGCTGCATAAGATTAACAACTCATTTAAGGGTAACTGTATACGTTTCTATAATAAACTCCCACAAGACGTTCTAAAGATGTCAATTAATAAATTCAAAGTCTTTGTTAAAAGAAAGTTGAAAGAAAAATCGTATTATAAGTTGCAAGAGTACTTGGACGATAGAAACGCGTGTGAGTGAACGAACTGCTCTAATTTGAATTGAAATATATTAAACTAACATGATATTGTAATGATGATGATAACAAAAAAAACAGAATACCCGACTGAGTTTGTTGTGGGCTCTTCTCGGATCGGGGCGCGAAGGAACCCTCGTAACTTTAGATTTTAAGTCGTTCTGGAGTATCATCATCAGACGTACATTAGAATTAGAGTGTGGAAAGGAAAAGAAAAAACAAAAATTTGACGATTCAAAAGTGCTGTAATATGCCTACTTGATTAAAGATATTTTGATTTGATTTGATTTGAATGAGTTTTTGTAAATTGATATTTTAGTTTGTGTTGACATTAAGTGATTGTACATTATAATCCGAGTTAGTTAACGAAGTGTTTGATTGCACCAACATTACCCACGAACGCCCACAGAATAAGAAATTAAATAATGGATCCAATTAATAACGATGTCGGCGGAGAACCCTACGCCCCTGTGCTTTATGCTGCTCCGTTTGTCTCTTATTCTCCGACATATATATGTTGTAATGCCCTACTTGAATGAAGTTGGTACTAGATTGATTCATGTATCACATGTAATTCATGATTCATAGAGCCTATTAAAATAGTAATCTGCGACCTATGTTTGAATTCACAAGGATAACTTAATAACCTATTTAAGAAGTATTTATTTCAACAAATAGAAGAAAAGCTTATACTCTTAAACAAAAGATTTACTGATTTTTTTATTACATAATTAGCAATTCTAAAGTAGTTTAGTCTGGAGAATTCACTCACTGGTACACTTAAAAAGGTAGTGAAAAAGTAATATAACAGTAGAAAAAGTAGAAAATTGTGTCTTTTACCGTTGACTATTTAAACATTAAAATTTAATTAACTTCAAAGATTTTATGGAGCATTAACAATGAAAATGGAGGTTTAAGATGATTCAATTTACACAAACACAAAAAAGTATTTGTACCTATGTGTGTTGTAGAGCTTCAAACCGTCTAAGGGATGTGCTCCAAACTCCTGGCATGACAAAGGCAATAATGAAAAGACGGTCTTAAGACATTAAACTCACTCACTCAATCATAATGAGACTTTAAAATTGACTCAACGCACTATTCACCCTTTTTACGTACGAAACGTGCAACGAATGTATCCATATTCCCACAGGATCGCGAAACTACACGAGTGACATTCTGGGAATAACGAGTTGGTTTTTATAAAAAAGCGTTTCGTATTTAATATCTGTTTGAGGTTGTCGGGGGTAGGCTGCGATTGATAGTCGTGCCGAAATTTAGTTAGCAAAGAAAGCTATATAAATAGCTGAACCACTGAACTTTGTACCACGATTAAAAAATGGCAAATAGGGGCAAAAAGGTAAGTAGCAGCCCATTAACGTCCCACTGCTGAGCACAGGTCTCCTCGCTCATATGAGATAGTTTTTTAGAGAACAGACACACCACGCGGCTGCATTGGTTGGCAGGCATAGTACACAAGTGCACTCTTTCCTTCACTGTCATAATCCACTGTGACGGGAATCCGCTACGATCAGAGAGAGAGATCAGGCTCACGACCGACAGCTTAACGTGCTCTCCGAGCCACGGGGGTAGATCACACCGCCTACTTACAAACTTCGAGGAAATATTGAGAATATCTTAATAGGAAACTCAAAATCCATTTTCGAATGGAGATAGAATGAGGGTAGAATGATGGAAAATATTTTATGATCTAGGGATTCAGCCTACCATCACAAAAAATTACATAAAGATCAAGTAATATCAGAGTGCTAGACTAAAGATACTTGGGTGACACACTGATAGCTCTGAAATATTGGGAGATTGAGTGATAAAGTGGCAACGCTTATAAATGTTATGCACTACGAGGTAACTTTAACAAACGGAACAGTTTTATGAAGACATTCTTTTGAGCTGCCTTGCAGTTTAGTTGTTTTAAAGGGAATTAGTGTCGTCGTCGTCGTCGCTTCAACCGATGGACGTCCACTGCTGGACATAGGTCTCACGTAATGATGTCCACAAGGCCCGATCTTGTGCCGCCTGCCTCCAGCGACTACTGGCGACCCTCTTTATGTCATCGGTCCACCTTGTGGGGGGTCTCCCTACACTGCGCCGCCCGTTGCGGGGTCGCCACTCCCGCACCTTCAGGCCCCAACGTCCATCGGTCCGTCTTGACTATGTGCCCAGCCCATGTTGCCACTTCAGGTTCGCGATTCGTAGGGCTATGTCGGTGACTTTGGTTCTGGTACGGATCTCCTCATTTCTGATTTGATCACGTAGAGAAATTCCGAACATAGCCCTCTCCATCGCACGCTGAGCGACTCTGAGCTTTCGTATGAGGCCCATAGTCAGCGACCACGTTTCGGAGCCGTAGGTCATCACTGGCAACACGCACTGTTCGAAGAGCTTTGTCCTCAAGCACTGAGGAGTATCGAATTAGTGTAAAATTGTACAAATTCAAATAATGAAGTAATTATTAGTATAGTGTAAGTTATGTATATTTAAATATTGGAGAAAATAAAAGTTGTTGGTTAATGTGAGTTGGTGCTTTTATTATAGGATACAAATCTACATAAGTTACGCACTTCTTGCAAGTAAAATATTAGACTTTGAGTAAATTACCTTCTACGTAATAGACAATAATATTTGTTTATTTTAAAATTAGGTATTGTAAAGTAGTTGCGCCTAAAGGTTACATTTTTTTGTAAAAATACTTTCGTCGTCTTTTTATATATCGGGGTATTTACGTCAACATTAATTTACAAGCATTTCCTTAATCAATTATTGTATCTACCTTCAATTCTATAAGCCAGCTCCCCACTCTTAGACTATAAATGTGAGTGTTCATTGTTTCTAGAGACATTTCGTTGCGAGTAGTCAAACGGAGCGGTGCTCCATATTAATGTTATTATTGTGTGTTTCAATTAAATGCAATAAAGTGATTAATTAAAAGCAAGCAAGTTATTATTTATCGTTGCTATGGAGATTACAAGAATAATTAAGAGATTGAAGATCTCCTTCGCTTCTTTCATTCTCATTAAGCCTTTCATACAAGTTCGTCGGTTTAGAGTGCTCTTGACCTGGCCCTTATTTAAAATGTCCTGGATTTGGTCCAGGAACGTTAGCCTTGGTCTTCCCCTTCCAACTTTCCCTTTCACTCTTGACTCATAAATCCTTTTTGACAGTCTCCTTTCATTCATTCTCTCTACATGCCCACACCATCTAAGCATACCTTTCTCAATTTTAGTCACTACGTCTTCTTTTATACCACAACGTGCTCTTATCACACTATTTCTTACTCTGGCACTCAGTTTTACACCACTCATACTTCTCAACGCTCTCGTCTCTACCGCATTTATTTTACTTTTGTGATTCTTCTGCCATACCCAACTTTCACTACCATACATAAGCGTTGGAACCAAAACTCCAGCATGCACAGCCAGTCTAGCCCTTTGAGACACCATCTGGCTATTCATAAAGGCGTGCAGAGCACCATTTACCATATTCCCTGCATTTGTTCTCCTTTCAATATCACTTTCACAAGTTCCATCTTTTGTAAATTTAGATCCCAAGTATATAAATTCTTTCACCTCTTCCACTTGTTCCCCATCTATCAAAATATTGTCATTCATCATAGATTCATCTCGTTCAAAAAGCATAATTTTCGTTTAGTTTACATTCACTCTCATTCCTTTCCCTTTCAAAGCCTCATTCATTCTTTTTAGCATCTCCTGTAGCTCATTAGCGGATGAAGCAAGAATTACTTGATCATCAGCGTAGAGTAAACATTTGATGAGTAATTCATTCATTCTTAACCCATACATACTTTCTTTTGAATCTGTCGAACAGTTATCCATGAATAGGTAGAATAGCCATGGTGGCGCAACACATCCCTGTCGTACCGTTTATTCTGACACAAGCACTGGAACCCTCGTAGAGAGACTTTAATGCTTGGATCAGACAACCGCTCACCCCATACGTAGATAACGTTGACCACAGCTCATTCCTCACCATTCGATCATAGGCCTTTTCTAAATCTACGAAAGCGCAAAAAATCTTTTCGTTTACGCTGCATAACTGAAAAATGTTTGGCTAAACACCAAAAAGAGTAAATTTACTATTAAAATTCTCAAAGAGCATTTCGTACATTTGTTATAATTAACAAAAATATTAATATATAAAATCAAATAGTGAAGTAAATTGCCTTCCACATTTTTAAAGACAAATACAACTTTCAGTCTTTATCTTTATTTCAATAACATAAAATTTACTGATTTTTCATCACCTTATAAAAATGAATTGTAGTTACGTCTAGACATTCAATTTTCCCATTAAATTAAAAAGACTCTTCTATTTACACGTTGAAGTTTAATAAACGTCAAAGATTCTCCGAAACCTCTACAATGAAAATGGAGGTTGTTGAAATGATTCAATTATAGTAATTGAAACAAATTTCTTATAAATACAATTTCTCGTGTTATCAAAGAGCATTTCTTATTTAATATTGCGACTTCGTTTTTATTCAATACTTTTCTCCTCTTACCGTTTAATTACGGTAATTGGTCCTCTTCCTCTATAACTGCTCTGTTAATATTTAACTCGTTATGAGGTAAATATATTTTTAAAATTACATCAAATCTCTTGTCTAGGATTCAGTTTAATATATTTGATTTATAATTGTGGAATACATTCAACAAAAATAAACTTTTACGACTTTTTTGATTAAAAGTGGGTCAGCAATCATTTCGTAACCTTCTGCGGGGATGTCATGACGCGGAAGGAGATGGCGAAACGGTTGAGGGAGGCGAACGTGACCAATTCGACCGTGCATAGGAGAAGGCCGGGACGGAGGCGAGAGGCCCACGATCGCTGTCTCCCTCCTTAGTGGTGACCTTTGGGTAACGGAAGCGGGATCCGTTGCCCAATAAAGAGAGGCCTCGCGAGGTAGTTGGTGGCTTACCAGGTGCTCCAGGCAATCCACCTTCGGAGTAAGCTTTGGTCATTGACCGAGTTGGGCCTAAACAGGCACATCGCTGGCGGGGTTGCAATTGTCTGACAGTCCCGTTCTCGAGACCCCGTCTCCGAGTGATGTAGTCGTAGGAGCACCGCTGGGTTTTAACCGGTAGGAGGCCGGCATACCCTGGAACATCCTCCCGAGTATTCCAGTCATCCACAAGGATTTCCCAGCGTTAAAAAAAACCTTATGTAACTACGTTATACCATAATCAATTGTTTTTAAAAAGGTAAGAAGCAGCCCTTAAGAGAGAGGCTTATAGGGCTTTTACCCACCACGCTGCTTCCCTGCTAGTTAGCAGGCCTACGATTATCTGCCTTCAATAAATTTGAAAAAATATGTAAAAAAAAACGAGTTTATACTATGACTGAAGTAAAACTTAATCCATTCGCTTCTATCACATTTTTCGTAATGCTCTTCGTCACGAATTTACCAGCTTAATCCCTAAGTTAACGTGCTTAAAGTTTGACTTCAAAAACTTATTATAGTTAGTAAAATTCGATAATCCCTTTTACAAAGACTATCAAATTATCCTCAGGTATTTGTTATTGAACATATTAAGTATGAAATATTGCTAAATATACATGTGCATCAAATGAGACTCATTGATTAGAGACGTACATTACTTACGTTTTTTTCGGTTTTTACTTTTTTAGAATGGTTAGCCATTTAAAGTTAACGAAAACATGATGAAATTCGTGGACATATAATTAAATGTAAATCTATGATATATTAATTATTCCGTAAAATTCCTGTGTATCACATATGATTCAAAGGATGTCGAAATTGTCAAGCTTACTTTGGCAGGTAATAGGACTATATATTAATGTCATGGGCAGGTAATATTTTCATTATTAACGTTCTTTTATAAACGTGTATCATAAATGACTCGTGACAAGAATAAACTGTGAATACTATTTACATTTTACCTATCGAGATTTGTCTGATATAAACGAAAATAACTATTGTTTTCAGTTTACAAAGACACCTTGCTCTTGCTAAAGATTGATGCATCATATATGACTCAAAGTAGATCAAAATTTTAAACATAATTCGAGCTTTTATATTCTTGGGCATATTATAGAGGATACGAATTATGCGGTTTTAAGCTTTTGTATTAGAATTTTTTTTTAATTATTTCATAGTTATAGGTATTCGCGCTCACACACATAATACACATATTATATTACACACACACACACATGTTTAATTTAATTTTAAAATTCAATTAGTTTTAGTTTAATCATAATTTTTACATATATCTTCACTAACTTTTCTTTTTATTCTTTTTGTAACATAATTTTAGGATACATAAACTTGTAACTCGGAAAAGCGAGAACCTCTTATACAGATATAACTATACTAGTAAATAAGTTCAAATCCAAATAAAAAACTTTGTGTCATTTATGATTCATGGGAAGAATAAATTGTGAGCACTATTTCCTCTTTTAAATTATTGAGCAGGTAATAAAGAATAAATATAATAATAATTCGTGCTCTTTTATCCGAGTGTATCATATATGACTCATACAAAGAATCATTTGTAAGCACGATTTACGTTTTTGAAATATTGAACAGGTTTTAGAGAATAAATATATGAGGTATACCTACTCTTAAATGCATGTATCATATGTGACTCATGCAAAAAAATTGTTAAAATTATTTAATCTTATTTTATAGCTAGTCTCTTATACTAAACAACAATACACATTATCTTTTAGTTTACAAAGACAATGAAATTCTTGAACAGGTAATTGATTCTATTATAGGTTGTTAAGCCGATTGATTGTATGAACAATGAAGCATATTTGAACATTAATTTGTAAACCCTTTCGTAGTGGTTCATTAAAGTTTGGAGGTTGAAATTAATTGCCGAAGTTATAGGCTTTTATTGATTAGTAATAATAGAAAATTAAGAGCTCCTCGGAGGGTCTTTCGATCAAAGTATACCGTCTTCGGAACCTTTTCGATGTTATTAACTTTGTTATCTTTGCATAGTATAAAATAAGTTAAATGTCTGTTCTATAATATCTTTTAAAGTATTCAATAGATTTTAATGCAGTTTCCAGCAATAGATAGATTGATTTATAAGGAAGATTTATACGTACAATACATGCATCTTTTAGACCAAAAAAACTAAAATTTTAAAGATTTGTAATGTGATGTAAAATACTCATTTTTGTGCGCTCAAATCGCAAACGCTGACTAAACCTTACGAGATAGATCAAATTAATGTTCTACGGATTTGTATATCATTAAATGATCTATAAAATATAACAGCAACTTTGTTTTTCTTTGTTATGGATAAACTTGAAACTACTGGACCGATCGGCATGAGACCATGATCGTTCGACGCGGAATTAATTGTAGAAGGTTTTAGGCTATTCATTTTTTGAATTCCATCAACCCTTTACCATTTTTTTTTCAAATTTATGTGGATAGTCATTTGTTTCTGCTACGAAACGCTTTGTCTAACGTCACTTCAACGCTTATAAACGCGTTTCCACACACCCTCCCACGCATTCACCCACGCACTCCCACGCATCCACCCACGCATACACCCACGCACTCCCGCGCATCCACCCACGCATCCACAAGGTTCTGACATGAATAATTAGACCGTTGTCTATAGCAACGGTTCTGTTAATTCATTTCTAGGTTATCTAAATATGGCATTCATTTATGCTACTATCTTTTGTTTCAAAATTATTCATCTGTCATAGGTTATGTAAAGATGTCATTTATTTACGCTATCTTTTGTTTCAAAAAGCACGAATAATTATTATATTTATTCTTTTTTTCAAAACTGCCTCATTGGTCTAGTGGTTAGCATGTTTGACTACAGACGTGAGGTCCTGGGTTCGAGTCCCGGGTCGGGCCAATAAAAAAAATCGATATTGAGTTTTCTATTAAGATTTTCTCAATATTTGCCCGAAGTTGGGAAGTTGGCGGTGTGATCCACCACCGTGCCTCGGAGAGCACGTTAAGCAGTCGGTCCTGCGCCTGACCTCTCTTCGGTCGTGTCGGATTCTCCCGTCACATCGGACTATGAGTGTGAAGGAATAGAGAGTGCACTTGTTGTGTACTAGGCCTGCCAATCCGCAGTGGAGCAGCGTGGTGGGTCTATGCTCTAAAAACCCTCACTCCTTAGAGTGAGGAGGCCTGTGCCCAGCAGTGGGATGTTAATGGGCTGCTACTTACTTACTACTTTGTTTCAAAACAAAAAAGATTTTGTGTGTCATTTAATCGATTGTGTGTTGTTTATGGGTTTAGTCTTTATTTAATATAAAAATGAATCGCAAAATGTGTTGGTAAGAGCATAACTCAACAACGCCTGGGTCAATTTTGACAATTGTCTTTTTTTTAATGTTCGTTGAAGTCCAAGGTTGGTTTTTACAGCGAGAAATATTCGAATAATTGCAGGGGAAAACCCTAAAAATATCCCTTTTCCTTTGTTTGCCATACAAACGTTTTCTAACTAACATGTAAAGTCAATTTTACCTTTATTCCTATGCAATAAAGTTCATAATAAATTACAAGTACTTACTGTTGTCTAAGCAAGAGTCAATTTGCACTCTCTTACCGCAGCGCAAAGTTCAAAATCAATTGAATTGTCACAAGATGTAAGAGCTTTAGATCATCAGTACTGCTGACAGAACGAAATCTGTCGGGTCTGGTAGTGATATATAAATAAATAATAGCATATATTTATTTCTAAAGGATAACCCACAGTAACCATTTTTATCTTTTACATACTACAAATAAAACGTGATATTTACCAAGCAATTTTATACAATATAGTATTATTCATTATCTAATTAAATATGTTACATACGTTATATATTTCAGGTAGATCAAAACTATGAATAGCCAGATGGTGTCTCAAAGGGCTAGACTGGCAGTTCATGCTGGAGTGTTGGTGCCAACACTTATGTAAGGTAGTGAAAGTTGGGTATGGCAGAAGAATCACAAAAGTAAAATAAATGCAGTAGAGATGAGAGCGTTGAGAAGCATGAGTGGATTAAAACTGAGTGACAGAGTGAGAAATAGTGTGATAAGAGAACGTTGTGGTATAAAGGAAGACGTAGTGACTAAAATTGAGAAAGGTATGCTTAGATGGTTTGGGCATGTAGAGAGAATGAATGAAAGGAGACTGACAAAAAGAATTTATGAGTCAAGAGTGAATGCGAAAGTTGGAAGGGGAAGACCAAGGCGAACGTTCCTGGACCAAATCCAGGACATTTTAAGTAACGGCCTGGTCAAGAGTACTCTAAACTTGTATGAAAGGTTTAATGAGAATGAAAGAAGCGAAGGAGATATGCAAGGATCGTGGCAAGTGGAAGGACGTTGTCTCTACCCCGAAGGGAATGAGGCGTGATGCTATGTATGTAGATCAAAACTGTCATTAGAGAATTTCATTAAAATAGATATCTAAGAAGATATCAGAGTTCATAATGTTACGGAAAATGTTATTGTGTATAAAGTGTTTAAGCAAGTGCAATTTATTTTATATCAAAATAAATCAAAATAATAAGTGGAGTTGATGAAGAAATTTTAAATCTAGACACGTATTTCGAGCTAAGAAAGCAATCCCGTGCGATGTTGAGAATTCTAAAAGTTTTGTACAAAAATGAATGAGGAAGTTTCAGCGTGGTTTTAAGTAACATAAATCATTTTATTGCTGACATTATAAACAAGGAATATCATCAGGGGTTCTTCACAATCAAAAGTTGTGGAGTATGGGCTTCGAGGCAGTGCCTCATTACCCGGGATAATTTTCTCGGGTTTCGATGATACCCGGTATTTAATTGTGCCCGTTATTGTAACGGGCTGGTTCCCAGGTTAATCCGAGTATTGGTCGAGTCTCGGTTCTGCCACAGACGTCACCGTCATCTTCCATTACATCTGGTGATTGTTACAACAGGAGCTTATGAGACAAGGGAGCCCCAGTGCTTTCAGATCTAGGATAAAAAGAGTAAAGCAGCAGCCCATTCTCACTGCTGGGCACAGGACTCCTCACTCATATCAGAGAGGGTTTTTACAGCATAGACCCACCACGCTGCTCCACTGCGGATTGGGAGGGATAGCACACAAGTGCGCTTTCTATTCCTTCACTCTCATAGTCCGATATGACGGAAATCCGACACGACCGGAAAGAGATCAGGCGCAGGACCGACGGCTTAAAGTACTCTCCGAGGCACTTCCCAACTTCGGGCAAATATTGAGAGAATCTTAAATAGAAAACTCAATATTGATTTTTGAATTGACCCGACCCGGGACCTGAACCCAGGACCTCATGTCTGTAGTTGAACATGCTAACCACTAGACCAACGAGGCAGTGCAGATCTAGGATACAGGCAGGCAACGCGTGGCAGGCGGTTGTACATGTTCCTCGCCAACTGCCGGACAGATGCCTCCACGGTTCGTGTCCTGGTGTCACGATGAATGACGTCATTTCTGACATACCTCGGAGCTTCTACTATCAGGTGAAGGCATTTATTCTGTTGAATCTGTAGCCTGACTCTGGTAACCTGACCAGAAACAGTAACAGACAGGAGCCGCATACGTCAGTCTGGACCTGACTTAGGCTCCGTAGACCTTCACTTGGCTTTTACTGGAAGACTTTGTAGGAATATTAAACTACAAATCTATAATGTTTACTAATATAATTAGTTTATGGTAATCATAAACTTTGTTTTCCTTTTCTTGTGGCGCTTTTGTGTCTATGATTGTAACTCTCTAGTCTATGGTACTTAGCAATAAACGTTGTTTGAACTATCTATTTATTTCGTCTAACAATTACTTTTCTACAGACTTAAGGAAAAGGAAGATAAGAAAAAACAAAGTCAGCAATCGATAGCACTGCACAATTTTTTTGGAAAATAAATTCAATTGATATTGGTATTAAGATTAAGTGGCAGTCGCTACAAGATTCAAAAATGCATTTGAACTTGAATACATGAATAAATAAAAACTGCCTCATTGGTCTAGTGGTTAGCATGTTCGACTACAGACATGAGGTCCTGGGTTCGAGTCCCGGATCGGGCCAATTCAAAAATCAATATTGAGTTTTCTATTAAGATTTTCTCAATATTTGCCCGAAGTTGGGAAGTTGGCGGTGTGATCCACCCCCGTGCCTCGGAGAGCACGTTAAGCCGTCGGTCCTGCGCCTGATCTCTCTCCGGTCGTGTCGGATTCCCGTCACATCGGACTATGAGAGTGAAGGAATAGAGAGTGCACTTGTGTACTATGCCTGCCAATCCGCAGTGGAGCAGCGTGGTGGGTCTATGCTCTAAAAACCCTCGCTTCTTGGAGTGAGGAGGCCTGTGCCTGTGTGAGGAGTACTTACTTACTTTAAATGAATAAAATCTATTTTATTCACAATTGAAAATCTATACGAGATTTATATAAGGAGATTGTGACGGAACAAAAAAACTATCGCCAACTTAAAGAAGTATTAGCTCTTAAAATAAAGACAATTCAAATAAATGATTTTAAAAGCTTTGACGACATAACATAATGGGACAAGCTAAGCCGTAATAACTACATTGGTAATTAATCTAAGCTGCAGATATTAAATGAAGCGAGAAAAATATTATTAAATAGACAGATATTAAATAAAAAGAAATTATATAAATGCAAAATTATAATTACTGTTTGCGACTTTTCCCCATCATTTAGGAAATTGTATATTTTGCTTAATTTAAACTCAATATTGTTTACAACCTGCCTTATTGGTCTAGTGGTTAACATGTTCGACAGACGTGAGGTCCTGGGTTCGAGTCCCGGGTCGGGTCAATTCAAAAATCAATATTGAGTTTTCTATTAAGATTTTCTCAACATTTGCCCGAAGTTGGGAAGTTGGCGGTGTGATCCACCCCCGTGCCTCGGAGAGCACGTTGAGCCGTCCATCACGTCGGACTATGAGTGTTGTGCCTTGACATTAACAAATTAGCCAGGGGACCTCAGCATCACCTCTTGGTGGCGCTGATCGGCAGGACTCTCTTGCTGTATGTGGGCACGATGCTCTCCAGTGAGTAGTGTGGGGCGGGAGTGGGCTCCCTTCTTCGAGACCGTAAAGGAGACCCGCGAACGAGAGAGGGAGAATGAAGCAGATGCCCCCTCTCGCAGCCGAAGGAGGCGTGATTGTGCACCTGCTCCCGCTGCCGTAAATCCTCAGTAGGAGTCAACCGAGCCACCAGGCAGGAATGCGCTAGCTGATCCTCTGGCGTGTCGCTCAAGAATGAAGAGGGTTCCGCTGAGTTTTAGTGGGTATTACAAGCTTTCCTCCCTCGCTGAATCCCACACTCCTGATCGATGGGACGGGGTTAGTGTGTAAATGCTTTTCCCAGCGAAAAACAAAATGGTAACAAAGTAGCATCCCATACCAGTCACCATTCCAGTTATTCCATCAGGTCTCTCGCCATCGCTACATACAATACTGTTAGCGGTGACAAGCGCTCTAATATCTACCCCGGCCGCGGCCCCCAGTGGCGGATCCATGGGTGTCAAGACTAAGTACCTGTCCGATTGACCTTTTCAGCAGCAGCAAACGTTGCTCTAAGTCTAGGTCCAAGCCTCGCAGGAGGCGCCATTAGAGCAACGTTTTCCTCACGACGCAGCAGGGCCCTTTCACGGGCCCACCTCTCGGCGGAGCTTCTGTGCTCGCCACCCCTCTCGGTTACGCTGTCAAAGCCAGTAGGGCTAACAGCAAGTACACACTTTGGCAAAAAAAAATATAATAATTCAACAAAAACCGACAAAATAGGCCGTGGTGTCCCAAGCAGTAAACTTGGACTCCACAAGACCTATAATCTCCAAAAAATAAGTTGTGACTTCAAAAGTATAAAAAGAAATCGTTATTTGTCATGTAAACTTTCGATTAAACCCATGACATATGGTACAATGAACCAAATAGATAACACTAAGTGAATATATGAGCATTCCATAGGAATGAATGTTACTTGTCCCACAGTTATGAGTTTAGGAATTCTATAATGATTCATAGCTTCTATATTTTACTAGTTATCACATATGAGAGAAAATTTATGCAGTCGTGTTGAAACTGAGAGCCTTCTAAACGTCGTTTAAAGCAAACAAAAGAAGTTTTTCCTTCTGTAAAACACCGCCAAAGGTTCACCACTGTCCCAATACACACGGAATAAAGGGCCGGAGGTGACCTGGAAACTTGCACTCCACACAGCGTGTAAAGCTGTGCCGCCTACTCATTAACGGGTTAACGTGCATTCACGGAACTAGAGATTACTTTTAAATTTATTCTTGACCCAACAACTTAGCTAAAATATACAAGGATGATTTCGTTACTTTGACAGACACCTCTTCTTTCTTCATTTAAAGAGCTCATGCAATCAAGGGCAAGATATTTTGGAAGGATATAGTTTTATTTAATATGTGCTAAACAATTTACTTTGACAAACTAGAAATGAATTATTTATATGAATATCGTCATCTTGAAGCTCAACTGGTTCTTCCTTAAACGAAAACTCAAATAAAACACATTAGTTTAATAACAAATCCAGTCCTTAATCAAAGCTTTTCTTTTTAATGAACAAAATTACGTTATTTTCATAGAAGAGTTTTGACCGATTCACTGGTTTATTATTTGAAAGTTATTGGTTTAAAAAAAAAACATAAAAATCAAAGATCAAGAACTAGTCTTTATATATATCTAGGTCACTTACTTGAAAAACAAAGTTCCAAGAAAGAAGCTCTTAAATCTTTTTCATATTGATACGGTATCATATTCACATAAAACTTTGAGCTCGATAGATGTAGCAAGACTTTTTTTCTTGTATTTTGATTTACTAAATTCAAATATTACAGTTTTTTGACGAAGAGGCAAGTATTTATTAATAAGATTCGGAAGGTTACATTAGGATGAACTTTAAATACAAAACGAATATTATCGAAACACTTCAATAAAGGAAAGAAAATTATCTTCTCAGAATTCCCATTGCATCCACCTCCTTAAACGATAGTAGCTCTACACATCTCTTTTCTAGGGGCCACACACGTCAAATTGTTTTTACACAACACATGCAATTTTTCATATAATATAAATGAAACAGTTTATACAAGTGACCTCGTTTTCAAACAGTGCTGAAGTAAATAATTAGAATACACAAAAAAAGGCTGCCTCATTGGTTTGGTGGTCAACATGTTCAGCTGCTGACATGAGGTCCTGGTGCCGTGTTGTATAGTTTTGGTGTGCTCCACCTACGCCTGGTCGCGCCTGATCTCTCCTCGCCTTTGTCAGACTGTGACATCGAACTATGAGAGTAAAGGCAGAGTGGTGGGTCTACGCTCTTAATAATGCACTCTCCTATGAGTCAGACATTTGCCCAGCTGTAAAACGTTAATGAGCTGCTACGTACCTTACACACAAAAAACAATATCATAATAACACAGTTTAATTTGAGCAAAACTATAAAATTACGTGAAACATTAAAAAAAAGCTTCTAAAAAGTAAACTAATATATTCAGATGGCCTTCATGATAGTTAAGACGACCTCGTTCAATAGCATCGCATTACTAAATTAATACATTATATTTTTTAATTAAAACCGTTCCAAGTTATACCTAAGTTTAAATGGAGCAAAATATTAAAACACGTGTAAAAGTTCCAAGTTTGTTCTTCTAATAGGGCAGGAATCTATGTCACATTCAAAATGGCCGCCGTCCCGGTGGACTGTCAAGTTTAGTGACGTCACTATGTTAATGCACCGTATTTGTTATTAATATATAACAGTAATAATTTATTTAATTATGTTACTTTATATGTTAATAATTAGTGTAAATGAAGACGTTTTAACATTTAATTAGTCCTGTTAATTTAATTACCAAGATTGCCTTTAGGCTAGTTAGTACTAAGTAATTCAATTGTACAATGATATTATCCGTCTGGCCGGCTTATTTTATAATTATACGTTTATAAATAAAAGCCTAGATTAATTTAAGCAAAACAATAAAGCTGGAGTAAGATATTTCAAAAGTTTGTTCTCGTAATAAGGTAAGAATCTATGTCGTATTCAAAATGGCCGCCGTTTTGATAAACTGTCAAGTTCCATAACGTCACAACAATGTTAATATGTCATGTTTCTCATTAATATATAATTGATTCGTAAAAAATTAAGATATGTTAACGTTTAATATACCATAAAATTTATAGATTTCGAGTATTGATTTTGTTACCTTTATGTATGAAAATGTCAGTCACCAAGATTAGCTTTAGGGTAGTTAGTACTGACTAACTTATTGTAACAACGATGCCACCTTTCTTGCTAGCTAAAGTGAAATTTATTTTACATCAGCTCATTTTTTTATACCCGTGTATCGCACGTTGCGTTCCAGCCGTAAGCAAAAGACGCTCTGCAGAGAAATCAAAGCCATTATGGAGGCGCTCATAACTCTCATCAGCTGACAGTGTAGCACTTATTGTGTATTCCCACTTATTCGAGCAAATTGAAAAAAACTTTAGCAAGAACACCTTAGCTGAACAGCAAAGCAAAATATTACAGCATGTAAAACATTTCAAAAGTTTGTTCACGTAATAGGGCAGGAATCTATGTCGTATTCAAGATGGCCGCTGTCCTGGTGGAGCGTCAAACTCTATGACATTTATAATGACATGCTGATTTCTCGCGCTTTAGCCGATACAGTATTAATTTGCAGCAAAGTTTCGAGGTTTAATTTTAATTACGTTGAGATAATGATTTTTAAACACAATCACTAATTGTTTTAAACCTAAACTTTCGTGGTTTAATGACACACTTAAACTGTCTATTTAATTATGTCATACCACTTACCATGATCCTTGCATCTCCTTCGCTTCTTTCATTCTCATTAATACAAGTTCGTCGGTTTAGAGTGCTCTTGATCTGGCCCTTATTTAAAATGTCCTGGATTTGGTCCAGGAACGTTCGCCTTCGATTTCCCTTCCAACTTTCCCGTGAACTCTTGACTCATAAATCCTTTTTGTCTGTCCCTTTTCAGTCATTCTCTCTACGTGCCCAAACCATCTACGCATACCTTTCTCAATTTTAGTCACTACATCTTCTTTTATACACTTCACACACATTCTCTTATCATACTATTTCTTACTTCGTCACTCACATCTCTAAATATTTATTTTACTTTTGTGACTCTTCTGCCATACCCAACTTTCACTACCATACATAAGTGTTGGCACCAACACTCCTCTAAGCACAGCCAGTATGGACATTTGAGACACCATCTGGCTATTCATAAAGGCGTGCAGAGCACCAATTACAATATTACCTGCATTCACTCTCCTTTCAATATCACTTTTGTACTGTATTATATTTGATCTAGCTAACAGAGCCTTGATCCGAAAATGGAAGGAAGACCTTGAGTCTCCAGTAGCCGGCAGGGCCATTGTGGGGGCGATTTTTCCTCATCTGGAGAAATGGCTGGGCAGAGGGCACGGATCACTTTCCTACAGATTGGTACAGGTGCTTATTAGTCACGGTTGCTTCGGCAAATACCTGTTCCAAATTGTAGGATGAAGGATCGGCCATCTGCCACGAGTGCGGTGCCCCTGTGGACATAGCGCACCACACGGTAGCAGAATGTCTAGCCTGGGGACCGCAGCATCATATCATGATGTAGATGCAATACTCGTCAGTGAGCAGGACTGGAGAGCATTTGCCTCCTTTTGCGAGACCATCATCTTGCTAAAGGAGAAATGGCAAAGGGAGAGAGTGAATGCTGCCGAGGTATTCCAGTCCCGACGGAGGGGAGTAGGAACCAGAAGACTGAGGTTTTTACAACCTTTCCCTTTATAGAAAATCCGTAAGTGGGCCTCGTGCGGTGAGCCAGAGATGAATGCCCCAACGAACCTCTGGCTCCCCATGCATGGATGACGACGGGCCTCGCTGGGTTTTAGTGGGTATTCTGGCAATGCCAGCGAGTCCCACACTCCTTGAGTATATGCATTTCCCAGCGACAAAAAAAAAACTGTATTATATTTATTGTTGTTTTATATATTGTTTACAACATTGTATTTTAATATAACTAACAAAAACGATCAATTCACCGTTTTTAATAAAGTTGTGTGAACAAAACCTTAGCACAATTTTAAAGCAAAATATTAAAGCACGTGAAACATTTCAAAAGTTTGTTCTCGTAATAGGGCAGGAATCTATGTCGTATTCAAGATGGCCGCCGTCCCGGTGGACTGTCAAGTTCCGTGACGTCACATTAAAAATGCAGCCCCGTGCTAATATGCCGTGCCTCGCGCGATACAATATTAATTAGTTGTGAACTTTAGAGGTTTTAGTTTTGATTTTGTTGACGTAGCTGTATGGAAACTCAGTAACTAAGATTGCCTTTAGGGCAGTTAATAGTGACGAAGTCGTTTGCGTAACGATGTAAGTTGCCAACAAAGTTTACGAGTCCATTTTCACGGTACATTTCTAAGCAATATTGTAAAAATTTTCTACATCTATATCAATAGCACAAAGCTGAAGTTTTAAGCTGGTAAATGGGGGACGACAGCGTTACGTTAAGTGTGATCGGACGAGGCACACGGAAGTTAGGAGGGAGATATAAGATTAGTGAAGACACATTGCTACGTAAGTAAGTAAAAGTAAGTAGCAGCCCATTAACGTCCCACTGCTGGACACAGGCCTCCTCACTCCAAGGAGTGAGGGTTTTTAGAGCATAGACCCACCACGCTGCTCCGCTACGGATTGGCAGGCATAGTACACATGCACTCTTTATTCCTTCACTCTCATAGTCCAATGTGACGGGAATCCGACATGACCGGAGAGAGATCAGGCGCAGGACCGACAGCTTAACGTGCTCTCCGAGGCACGGGGGTGGATCACACCGCCAACTTCCCAACTTCGGGCAAATATTGAGGAAATCTTATTAGAAAACTCAATATTGAATTTTGAATTGGCCCCACCCAGGACTCGAACCCAGGACCTCACATCTGTAGTCGAACATGCTAACCACTAGACCAATGAGGCAGTTTGCTACGTGTTTTTGTTTAATACCAATCTTAAGCACTACACATTACAAATTTAAAAAGAAAATCTTTTAGTGCTTAATAGCCTATTTAATAAGAAAGGCTTTAAGCTTCATAACATTACAGCAAATAAATATCCAATAAAGTATTAAAATTATAGTTAATTACTTCTTTAAAAGATGGGCGATTGTTAAGTTTTGATTGTCGGATCCACGATATCAAACTGTTCTGAAGTTTATTTAATTACTGTCACTTGTAACTAATTAAGCGAGGATAATATTGTAATGTAGGGTACTATAATAATAATGTCAATGTAAATGTCATGTCAATGTGAGTTAATAAATCAGTCTTGAGTTCGACGCCATTGTGTTTGCTTTCATAAATTACAAGTGGCGCAGTTTAGTGGAATCATTGTCGAAATCAATTAACATGCCTTTCGGGAAATTACACGAATTCGATATTCACGGGCGCGCTAACTGGGAGGCGTATGTGCGGCTCGTAAAACAGTTCATTTTGTTAAATGAGATAAGACGCGAGTTACGCGTGGCTGTTCTCGTGACACACGTGGGCGCTGCCACTTACGAGCTCATGTGCGACTTGTGTTCGCCGGAGCACCCTGAAGAGAAGGAATTTGAAGAATTGGTGGCGTTAGTACGTAATCATCTGGAACCAAAAAGGTCGGAAATAGCCGAGCGGCATGTTTTTCGGCAGAAGCGACAGGCGGAGTGTGAGAGCGTGGGGGTGTTTCTGCAAAAGCTAAAACATCTCGCCGCGCACTGCAATTTCGGTGCGCTTCTAGAAGAGAACATCAGAGATCAGTTCGTATCCGGATTGCGCAGCGAGGAGATGCGCTCCCGCCTGTTCGCGGAACCTACGTTGGATTACAAGAAGGCGGTGGAGCTGGCGTTGGCCTTGGAGGCGGCCGAGCGTCACGCGGAGATCGCAGCCGCGGGTGGCGGCGGCGGCGGCAGGGGAACGTCGAGCTCGCAGGGCTCGGGACTCGGGCAGGGCGGGGACAGTCTGCATCGGGTGGCGGCGGCGGCCGAAGCCGCCGGCAGCACTCGCGCGCGGAAGTCCGCTTGCTGGCGTTGTGGGAAAAGCAATCACGCGCCGAATAAGTGTCGTTTTAAGTTTTATACGTGTAATAAGTGCGGTGCGAAAGGGCATTTAGCCGGTGTGTGTTCAAAAAGTGAAAACAATAATTACAGTAGCCGGCTAAAGTCGCAAAATTACATAGTGCAAAGTGAAACCGATAGCGATTGCAGTGATGGATTGTATAATTTTGTATCGGAGAAAACAAGTAAGGACGATCCATATTATTTTGAGCTGATTGTGGAGAATAAACGTGTATTTTTCGAGGTAGATACGGGGAGTAGAATATCGGCTGTGTCTAAGCAGTTCTATGACGTCCATTTTTCTCATCTGCCAATCATAAAAGAGGACATTAAGTTTCGTTCGTATTCGGGTGGTTCGATCGTCCCTCTCGGTCGCGTCGACGTAAAAGTATCGCGCGAGAGCGAGAGCGCGGTTTTGCCGTTGTTTGTCATCGCGAACGGAGGACCGCCATTAATGGGACGATTATGGTTGCGCAAATTAAAATTAAAATATATTAATTTGTTTAATATTTCTAACGACAGCGAATATATCGTCTCATGTTTAAAAAATGAGTTTCCGGGGGTGTTTCAGGACGGCATAGGCAGTTTTATATCCAAAATTAAATTACACTTAAAAGAATCTGAGCCGATATTCTACAAAGCTCGCCCGATACCTTTAGCGCTGCGCATACCTGTTGAACGTGAGTTGCAACGGTTAGAAGCGGAGTCTGTTATAATTAAAGTAGACAGATCCGACTACGGAACCCCAATAGTACCTATCATTAAAAGAGACGGGTCGATTCGTATTTGTGGTGATTATAAATTAACAGTAAATAAACAATTAAAAGACTTTCACTATCCGTTGCCTCGCATTGAACAATTATTTGCAGCGCTGAGCGGCGGAGAACAGTATACTAAGTTAGATTTAAAAAATGCCTATTTACAATTAAATTTGCATGAAGATTCACAACCCTGTACGGCGATCACAACACATGTAGGAATTTTTGTTTACAAAAGAGCACCGTTCGGGTTAAAATGTTTACCAGAAATTTTTCAAAAATTGATAGAAGAAACATTATGTGGAATTGAAAATGTAGTATGTTTTATCGATGATATTTGTATTACAGGCTGTAACAAAGCTATGCATTTAAAAAATCTTAGGGCGGTTTTGTCTCGATTACAAGAAGCCGGTTTGCGTATTAAATTCTCTAAATGTGAATTTTTCAAAAATGAGGTTTGTTATTTGGGTTATAGGATAAACCGCGATGGTTTATTTACCGACAACAATAAAGTCGCGGCGATAGCTAATTTACCGGTGCCACAAAACGTATCTCAACTGAGAGCTGCACTCGGTTTAGTAAACTATTACTCCCGATTTTTAAAAAGCCTTAGCACGACTTTGCATCCACTTTATTCTTTATTAAGCAAGGGCGCTCACTGGCGGTGGACGGAGGCATGTCAAAACGCATTCGATGAAATAAAAAAGCAATTAGTGAACGGTCCTACACTCGCGCACTATGACCCACAGCTGCCCCTGGTTTTGGCTGTCGATAGCAGCGCTTACGGTCTCGGGGCAGTTTTGTCGCAGGTATATCCCGACGGGAGTGAGCGCATCGTGTGTTGCGCTTCGCGCACACTAAATGAATCCGAGCGCCGGTATAGCCAAATCGACAAGGAGGCGTTGGCTATCGTATATGGTGTCGCTAGACACCATCAGTATGTATTCGGCCGCAAATTTACTTTACGGAGTGATCACAAAGCGCTTACATACATTTTCGGTCCGAAGCATGGAATTCCACAGACGGCAGCGAGTCGGTTACAGAGGTATGCCGTGCGCCTCGCCGCCTACGATTTTGATATAGTATTCGTAACGACGGATAAAAATGGTAATGCTGATGGATTATCTCGCTTACCGTTAGCAATAAATAAAAGTAAAACTGAAAATAAAGTATCAGAGGCTACTTATTTGCATTATCTCGAAGATAGCTTTCCTCTGAGTCATAAGGATGTCGCGAAAGAAACTGAAAAAGATATAATGTTGTGCAGAATTTATTCATATATTTTCAGTGGCTGGCCGGACAGAGCGGAATTCGAAAACGAGAAACCTTACTTCAATCGTAAAGAAAATTTACAAATTGACCATGGATGTATAGTTTGGGGATATCGCATAGTGATTCCTAAAGTCTTACGCAGCCGCATAGTTGAAGATATACACGAAGGTCATGTTGGCATTGTAAGAATGAAACAAATTGCTCGCAATTACGTATGGTGGCCCGGTCTGGATTCGGATTTGGAACAGCGGGCGCGTTCGTGCACCGCTTGCCGCGAAACTCGCGACCTGCCCACGCATGCACCGCCCGTGCCCTATACATGGCCACAGGTGCCATGGGACAGATTACACGCGGATTTCTTACAATATAAAAGCAGATATTATTTGTTAATTATAGATGCACATACAAAGTGGATCGAAGTAGTAGCAATGACTTCCGGTACTTCAGCATCATTAGTAATCGGAAAATTAAGAGATCTTTTTGCTAGATTCGGGCTGCCCCGGCAAATTGTAACTGATGGAGGACCCCCGTTTATGTCATCCGAGCTCGACTTATTCTTTAAAAGAAATGCCATCCAGCACATTCTCACTACACCATATCATCCGTCGAGCAATGGAGCGGCTGAAAATGCAGTTAAGACGATTAAAAAGGTGATGAAAAGGGCGACAGCAGACGGCGAAAGTATCGAAACAGCCTTGAATAAGTTCTTACTGCAATATCGAAACAGCGCACACTGTACTACACAGAAAGAACCCGCGGTGGCTATGTTTGGGCGACGTCTGCGCACACGCCTCGATAAACTACGCGCACCCAGCGCGGCTGAATGCGTGGCGGCAGCGCAGCGTAAACAGGTAGAAAACGCGGGTGGTAAATTTCGCGAGCTCGCCCCGGGCGATGCAGTCTTAGTAAGGAACTTTAGAAAAGACGCGAAAGTATGGAGCCAAGGTACTGTAGCGGAGCGTACCGGATCGGTGACCTATAAGGTCAATACGCCCAATAAAGGTAGCAGTACCAAGCATGTCGATCAATTGCTTCGAGATAAACAGAAAAGATACTCGTGGGCAATAAGGACAAAGAGCGAGCCGTCAGACGAGACTCCGGACGACGGACAAGAAAATAGAACTTCGTCGCCTTCTCGTAACTCACGCTTCAGCGAGCACTCTGAAGTCTCGTCCACGCCTCCAACACCGCGTACTTGTCAAACCGAAACGCCTTCTTCTCATAATTTGGGCTCCGGCGAAGATGACGAGACGTCAAAAGCATTGCCGACTGTCCGAGGACCAGAAGCTGCCGTGCTATCGGCGCCGAGCAGCAATCCTCGACCAGGCGCGCGCCAGGTTAACTACGAATGTCAACCTCCCGCACTCCGCCCGCGTGAAGCGAAACGCGAACGAAATAAAAAGTAAATTGTTCAGATTTTACTAGAATTTAAAACTCAAACTGGCTATGAACATTACTTGATTAAACAATAAATAATAAGAATAATTAAAAAAATATGTTAAATTTAGACAACCAAAATATAAAAATTACGTCTATTTCGATGTATAAATATGTAAATGATATATATGTATACCCATATTTAAGGGAGGAAGTGTAATGTAGGGTACTATAATAATAATGTCAATGTAAATGTCATGTCAATGTGAGTTAATAAATCAGTCTTGAGTTCGACGCCATTGTGTTTG
Source organism: Elymnias hypermnestra (assembly GCA_015832385.1). Classification (NCBI taxonomy): domain Eukaryota; kingdom Metazoa; phylum Arthropoda; class Insecta; order Lepidoptera; family Nymphalidae; genus Elymnias; species Elymnias hypermnestra. The sequence goes on from JACTOM010000937.1 coordinate 1,370,056, forward strand.
CTTTCATAAATTACAATTATAAATAGGGCCGTCGGTGCTATTTTGAGACATTAGTGCTGGACCTGTCGCTCAGTTCGGATCTACATAGAATACATACATTTTTTTTCGTACATTGCGTCATTAAAATAATCGGCAGGCTCCGTTTTAGCTAAATAACAAAAAAAGAACTTTAAATGCACAACTTACGATCAACTTCCAATCCTGGTTTTGTCGAAATCTGTAACAAATAAACCAAGTTATAAAGGCGTTATGATAACTTTTACTCTTACCAGGTTTCTTTTATTGATAGGTTGGCGCTTGATTGTAATCTGATGGTAAATGATCAAAATAAAAATCGTTTTTCAATGAATGACTGATGATAACATTAAGGAACGACTTACAATCAAAAGTTACGAGGGTTCCTTCGCGCCCTGATCTGAGAAGAGTACACAACAAACTCAGTCAGGTGAACAATTTTTGTCATCATCATCATCATAATTACATCAATATATATTTTAAATTTTATATCAATTAGAGCAATTCATTCACTTCCATGCCTTATTATGTTCTAAGTATTCCTTCAAAATATAGAATGATTTCTCAATTAGTTTTCTTTTAACAAAAGTTTTAAATTTATTAAGAGACATGTTTATAATTTAACTTAGCAAGCTCGTAATTATCCCTCTATATAAAGGGAAAGGGTCACAGCAGGAAAGCAAAAATTACCGCGGTATCAGCCTTCTTAGTGTCGTCGGCAAATTGTATGCAAAGATATTGATCGAAAGGGTGATTAATGAAACTGATGAGAAAATATGGGACGTGCAAGCGGGATTTAGAAGAGGAATGGGATGTACGGATCAGGTCTTTTCTTTACGGTGCATAACTGAAAAATGTTTGGCTAAACACCAAAAAGTTTATTGCGCGTTCGTAGATTTAGAAAAGGCCTATGATCGAGTGGTGAGGAATGAGCTGTGGTCAACGTTATCTACGTATGGGGTGAGCGGTTGTCTGATCCAAGCATTGAAGTCTCTCTATGAGGGTTCTAGTGCCTGTGTCAGAATAAACGGAGCGTACACGGAGTGGTTTCCTGTCGAAAGAGGTGTTCGACAGGGATGTGTTGCGTCACCATGGCTGTTCAACCTATTCATGGATAAATGTTTGACAGATTTAAAAGAAAGTATGTATGGGTTAAGAATGAATGAATTACTCATCAAATGTTTACTCTACGCTGATGATCAAGTAATACTTGCGTCATCCGCTAATGAGCTACAGGAGATGCTAAATATTATGAATGAAGCTTTGAAAGGCAAATGAATGAAAGTGAATGTAAACAAAACGAGAGTTATGCTTTTTGAAAGAGATGAATCTATGATGAATGGCAATATTTTGATAGATGGGGAACAAGTAGAAGAGGTGAAAGAATTTGTATACTTGGGATCTAAATTTACAAAAGATGGAACATGTGAAAGTGATATCGAAAGGAGAGTGAATGCAGGGAATATGGTAAATGGTGCTCTGCACGCCTTTTTGAATAGCCAGATGGTGTCTCAAAGGGCCAGACCGGCTGTGCATGCTGGAGTGTTGGTGCCAACACTCCAGCATGCACAGCCGGTGTGGTTGGAGGTTGATTTAAAAAGTGGCGACACCGAACTGCACTCAATGCGGTCAACTAGAAGACGTACAGCATCTTCTTCTAGTGTGCATCATGAATAGGAACGAGAGACAATCACTGTTCACCCGCTATGGTCTAAAATATTTTGATGTTGGCCTACTGCAGAGCAATCGGAGTAGACCAACCTCAGAAATAACTGTAGAATTTTAAAATATAATAGTAGCGGGTTATCAGTGATTGTCTGAAGTGTTGTGGACAAAAATCCCTAATATAAACTAAATTAAAAAAAAACCCAGCGGAACCTTCTTCACCCGTAAGTGAGATATCAGAATTTCGGTTTGAATAGTCTTTCGGCACACCGAATGTGTCCGACTGAGAATTGACGCAGAAGAGAACAGGTTCACAAATATGCGTTGGCTAGTTTCCTGCCTTTATTAGCGATGAGTTCCTTAATTTGGATGAGGAACAAATACGAATGATCTCCGCTACCGATGTAAGTACAAAATAAGACTGAATCATCACTTACTCTCACATGAAACCACAGTCAATTGCTAACATATCACCCATAAAAATATCCAAGTGACATTTAGCAGAGTAATAATCAAATATCAACTACAAATCGCTTTTTTATAATAACGGGCGGTCTCCCGCAGATTTTCTGCCATAAATATCAAATAATAGGGGTTTTCCCGACAATTTATTGATATTTTGACAGTAGATAGTTTTTTTATTGACTTTTGCCATGTAAATTCGTATATTGATATAAGCTACTTGGCAAACTGGAATGGCTTACTGATTCTGGAACTATCTATTACCTAACGACATTTTTGTCCTAAATTTAGAAAAAAATTGTTCTTTACATACGACTAGCTGAGTAAGCTGGCAAATGCGTAACGAAACCGTTATCTAACATATGATCAGAGGAAGCAAACGGAAGTTGATTCTCTTCCTTTATAAGGCCGTGAAGATAGCAAGACAGAGAGAGTTACGTTTTACTTCAGTCGTGTAGTCTAAAGCACACTCATTTTTTATCAATATAGGTTAAAGTAATAGAAATTATTTGATATAGATAAACTTGAAATCTACTAAAATTGTTTTCAAAAATATTTTCTTCTAAACAACCTCAAAAGAGAAAAATGGTTAAAGTACATTTCACTTTTATTTACAAAAGAAACAGAACACATATTGTCAAATGTATAAAACATGTTTTATGATCCGGCTCGAAGGACCAAAAGTTGAAGGATACTATTCCACTTCGTTTGAAAGCATGTTGCAGTAAGATAACACATCTAGTTAACGTATAATAATTATGTATATACATATACATATATATTTAATACATAATTTCCTTTCTTGAATCAGAATGAAAGTGGAAGATAATTAATGTTAACATACATACATACAAACATAAAATTATGCCTCATTACCTTCGGGGTAGGCAGAGACCACATCCTTCCACTTGCCACGATCCTTGCATATCTCATTCGCTTTTTTCATTCTCATTAAACCTTTCATAGACTTGGAACTTATTTCAAATGTCCTGGTCTTCCCCTTCCAACTTTCCCATTCGCTCTTGACTCATAAATCCTATTTGTCAGTCTCCTTTCATTCATGCTCTCTACATGCCCAAACCATNTTCAGTCTCCTTTCATTCATGCTCTCTACATGCCCAAACCATCTAAGCATACCTTTCTCAATTTTAGTCACTACATCTTCTTTGATACCACAACGTTCTCTTATCACTCTATTTCTTACTTTTACTTTTGTACTTCGGTCTGCCATACCCAACTTTTACCTTTTACTACCACAAATAAGAGTGGTACCAACACTACTGCAAGCACAGGCAGTCTAGCCTTTTGAGACACTATCTGGCCATTTATAAAAACGTGCAGAGCACCATTTGTCATATTCCCTGCATTTACTCTCCTATCAATATTACTTTCACATCTTTTGTAAATTTAGATCCCAAGTAAACAAATTTTTTCACATTTTCCACTTGTACCCCATCCATCAAAATATTGCCATTCATCATAAATTCATCTCTTTAAAAAATTAATGTTAACTATCAGAAAAAAGAAATTATTAAAAAGTATTATAGAGAATCGAAGATTAAAATACCGCTACAAGATTTAATTGTACACCATCACCAAGAATCCCTATGAAAAAGGCATTACGACCCATCGCCGGTCCCTCAAATAAAGGGACCCGTGACCTCCAAACTTCGAGGTACAAATTTAATTGGCCGCATTTTACACCGTTTAACTATGGTTCAAACTTTAACCCTTTGCTATCTGGAAAGTTATCTAGTTTACGATACCTCATGTGTATCTCATACTCATAGTTATACGAATTTACCCATATATCTTGTCAAAATACAATATGGTAATCAAGACTAAATTATATGAAATAGGATGAAATTTAATAGAATGAATAACGTCATTTCATTAAATTCCATTAAATTTACTTGCCAAATAACAATATGATAAGAAGAACAATATGAAATAATTGTAACAAATGTGCTAACCAAATGAAATGAAACTAAATGATATGAAATCAAATGAAACAAAAAGTAATGACATTTGATTAAATTTCATTTCATTTTTGTTTAACTATTGTTTAAACTTCAACCCTTTACTCTCTAAAAAGTCATAATAGTGTGAAATTACAATTTCTTGACAAGTATATATAATATAATTACCAGAAACCTTTTTTTATTTTATTATATGAAATATAATGTTATGAAATTTAATAGCATAACACGGCATGAAATAAGATGGAATGAAATGAGATTGATTTATCAAAACAAATGAAACAAAATGTGATGGAGCTTCATTAAATTTTATCACGTCTGTATGTCGTGAAATTTTAAAATAGATTTACCTTGAAAAATTAATAAAAATTAAATGGAATAAAATAAAATGTTATGAAATATAATCGACTGAAATGAGACTAAATAGAATCAGATCAATAGAAACAAAATATAATGACATAGAAATAACATGGATTTAAATTAAAATGTTATGAAATATGACATGGTGTTAAAAAGAAGGAAATTTAATGGAATTAAATAAGACAAAATATTGAAGAAGTATTAAATAATATTGAAGAATGGAATAAAATTAAATGGAATGTCATTAAATATGGAAAGACTTATAATGGAGTTGAATAACATGAAACGAAACGTAACTAAATGAACATATACAATTTGAAATTGTATAAAATGAAATGGTTTATGTGATGAATTTGGTTATTCTTTTTTTGTTGTCTCTACAATGACCTCTGACATGGTGGTCAGAGCTTATTCTTAGGCTTTTTTATACTTTATTAGTTATTATTATATCCGCGATTATTTTTTTAACATGTTTATTTATTATATTATATATATATTATGTTATTATGATTTATTTTAGTTTATTATTATGTGCGCCTTGCCTTTTATGGTTGCCTTTTAGCAATACTTTAAAGAGTTTTTATTTGTTGAATTTGGTTATTACAGATATGATTCAAAACAATTACGTGTGCCATATATTATTTGTTATTAGAATCAGTTTATATTTTCTGGAGTTACAAAGGAATATAGAAACATGATGTAATTGATACACAGACTGTCGTCGTCGCCTCAACCGATGGACATCCACTGCTGGACATAGGTCTTACGAAATGATGCCCACAAGGCCCGATCTTGTGCCGCCTGGCTACAGCGGCTACCGGTGACCCTCCATATATCGTCGGTCCACCTTGTGGGGTCTCCCTACACTGCGTCGTCCGGTGCGGGGTCGCTATTCCAGCACTTTCGGGCCCCAACGTCCATCGGTTCATCGGACTATGAGGCCCGCCCATTGCCACTTTAGGTTCGCGATTCGTAGGGCTATGTCGGTGACTTTAGTTCTGCTTCGGATCTCCTCATTACTGATTTGATCGCATAATGAAACTCTGAACATAACCCTCTTCATCGCACGCTAAGTGACTCTGAGCTTACGAATAAGGCAAATAGTCATCACGTTCCCGATTCGTAGGTAAGCACTGGCAACACGCACTGTTCGAAGACTTTAGTCTTCAGGCACTGAGGGATATTGGACGATAAAGTCTTCCGGAATTGCCCGAACGCTGCCCAACCGAGTTGGATTCGGCGGTTGACCTCTTTCTCGGACCTACCTAGCTGGACTATGTGTCGCAGGTATGTATACTCGTCAACAATTTCGAGTGTCGAGTTCTCAACGATGACTGGCTGGAGCGGAACATGGATATTAAACATAACGTTCGTCTTATCCATGTTCATTTTTAGGCCTACTTGTCGAGAAGCTCTGCTAAGATCATCGAGCATTGCATTGAGATCTTCCAGACTCTGCCATAACGCCCACGTCGTCGGCAAACCGTAGATGAGTGATGAACTCGCCAATGATGTGGATGCCCAGTCTGTTTCACTCCATAAACTTGAAGAGGTCTTCCAACGCCGCAGTAAAGAGCTTCGGGGAGATAACATCTCCCTGTCCCACGCTGCAGTTGGATAGACTCATACAGACTGACTCTGTTTAAAATATTAGTGTAGTTATGTGGAATGAATTTAGCATGAGTCCAATTCATGTCCGCGCAAAGTGTTACATCCAATTACTTGACACGCGTATAGTAAAAAATTACGAGTGTTTTTAATTAGCGGGACCTTTCTAGAGCTTATCTTTCATTGTTTTTAATTAATATTTCTATTGAATGGGAGGGGAAACGAGGAAAATTGTGTCCCCCGTCTTATTAATTTCTCTATGGAAATTAATTTTACTTGCGTTAGTTAATCAAATTTTTTTTCCAACACAGAAGCGAGATTCTTATTGTGAGTTGACGAAAATTGCTTATCATCGCTTGTTTTATAAATTAAAGTACACTTTATATAATAATTATGAACTTAGCGATATTTTAAAAGCAAGTGCTGAGCTTCTTGCCAGTTTCTTCTCGATGAAATCCATTTACTGAATCAACAACATATTCGCCACCAATAAAAAGATATACGACGTTTTAATAATTTCTTTTTTGATTGACGTTAGCGGTTGGTTGTAATTGGGTGTTAGTGATGATATAGTCTAAGATGTTAAGAGGTGATCTACCTCTTATGATTTCGTTCCAGAAAGTGATAACTTCTTATGGGGAGGGTAAATCGCTTCATTATGTAAAGCGTTACGGCGCCAGTTTGTCTGGCTTCCCTTTCTCTCAAGCGGTAGGCAGGGTTCTCTTCTCTCACTCTAACCCAGCGCTAACAGCGCTAGCTGTATTGCGGACAGACGCTTCCTTTTCCCTGCTCAGTGTTTGGTGATAGACATATATGATATACCATAAAATGCCTAATCAGTTTAAGATTTTATTAATAAATAATGTATTTCGCTCGGCGACAAGGCTTTGTTGGTAAGGTTTTGCTCCTCTGGGAATAGAACCCTCTCCTATCTAAGTGAGTATACCATTGCGCTAGTAAGGCCATATTTTCGATATAGTTAGCACTGTAGTATAACTTTTCTACTGTTATTTCTAGTTCCCGTATAGATTTCTATTTCGCTTCTTGGTAACTGTCGTAACAAAATATGCGTAGAGATAACAGCAACAGGTACAAAGTGACCGTTACTAACGCTGCGTGTGTCGCGTCGAAGTTTTTTTTGTGGTATTTACTGTGAGTGTTTGTTAATGATTATTTATGTTTTCGATTGTATAAGTGATGTGAATAACAATGAATACCCTTGAGGTAAGTTTTAATTTTTAAGATATGAGTCTATGAATACAAGACGGACTTTTTCACTATCTCAAAGTTTAGCGCAACATGACGCTACCCCAGGCTTAATTTAATAGACAAAAGAAAATGTTGTATAGTTTTAGCCGCTTTAGCGTCATTCGACCCGCGGGACAAGCGATGTATAAACGTCCGCACAGGGCAGGGCAAGCGACGATTAACTCCGTTAAAAAGCGCGGATAAATTACGGGAGCAAATAACAAACGCGGCCAGACAATCTAAGAGATAAGGTAAATTTTGTTTAGAAATTTAAGGAGTGCCTGATAATATCAGCTATAAACTATATGCAGTCAAAGTTCCGCGCCTCAACTAGTTTTAATATAGATTATACAACAACAAATGATGTCCCTTAAACCAAGTCACGTTGTCGGTCATCTTAACCCGCCATTTTTCTTTCGCCTACAACCTGTCAACCAGTTGACCCCAACATTTATCAGCATTCCTCGTACGTTTTACTGATTTTGTGATACCATGTGCATACTTATATAACTATAGATATGTCTACTACCTGGAGTAACGCCTGCGTGAATCCCGATCCCGTGGAAATATGAAAGAAATATTTTTCTAATGAATTTAGTTTGAAGCATGATGATTATAGATGATTTCAACGTCCTTAGGGATTATATAGGTACAAACAACGACGAGGTCCGGAGGATCTCACCGACCAGGCTCTGGTCCATAAATGGAAGGAGAGCCTCGGGTCCCCAGTAGCGGGCCTGGCCATTGTGGCGACGATCCGACCTTATCTGGAATCATGGCTTTTTAGATAGCACGGGTCGTTCTCCTATAGATTGGTGCAGGTTCTGACCGGGCATAGATGCTTCGGAGAGTTTCTGCATCGAATTGACCGGGAGGAGTCACTCGCTTGCCAACAAACAGCAGTGGTGCAGCTATCGACTCAATGCATCACACTGTGGCAGATTGTACAGCCTGGGGACCTTAACGTTACCTCCTGGTGGCGCTAATCGGCGGTGATCTGAAGTACCAGGGACGAATGCGAAAGTCGAACACCTGGTGCCTCACTTATGGAAGAAAAGAGTTCTGCTGGGTTTTAATGGATATCGCGCGGTCTCATCCCTCGTCGAGTCCCACACTCCTGACCTATAGATCGGGGTTCGTGCCTAAATGCATTTCCCAGCGAAAATTCCTGTGGTATTATAGGGAAACCCCATATTACTAAGAGGCTACATCGCGATAGGAATACACATGGCGAATTTTAATGTCTTTTAGAAATAGCCTTTACTTATTGACTGATTGACAAACGCTTGACTGATCTCACCTGATGGTAAAAGAAGATACAGACTAAGATAGATGCGTTTTAACATGGTAAGAGGTAATTTACCTCTCTTGGTTTACTAGCTTCTTCTTATAAAAGTGCCTCTTCATTTTTCTTGAAGGGTGGCCACTAACTTCTTGAGTTCATTTCTATTTTTCGCAAGACGGAACACCTCTGCTACGGATTTATTCCTGTCCATTAGCGTATTTTGCCCTTAACCTTGTCCATCATGATAAGTTGGTTGGTTGGTAACGTCTTTGCTGGTAGTTTAATAATTATTCATGGGTGAAACGTTTCTTTTTTTCCGCTGGGAAATGCTTTAACGCACCACTGCCATGAGACAGGGGCTAAAATACCTACTAAAACCCAGCGACAACCTCATCACTCACACCGGAATTTGGAGGTATCAGAGACTCCATTGCGCATTCGCCCTGACAGTCTCGAAAGAAACCGACTAAGGGCGTCCAAGGAGATAAAAAGCTTCATAAAGCCACCGATCATTCAGCCTCCTCCTTCGAAGGTTAGGGGTCTCTGCTGCATCTTTCCGTTCTCTATCCATGGCCTCCTTCAACGAGATGACAATGTTGATGTCAAGCATACCGCCGAAGCTTCAGATATATTATTTCCCAATACTTAGTTTATAAAGACTGTAATATTATAATAGTCCGGTAGAAATAGTTTGAAAAGAGTCTGAAACAAATTTTTACAGCAATTTTTCGTGACTTTCGGGATCCGAACCACGTTGCGTCCTCCGCCATATTGAATTTAATGAGTGATTAATTTATTCAATAACTCGCTTATTTATAACTTAAGGAGAAAGATGGTCATAAGAAAACTTTTTCAAAGTAGACCTCAAAAAGAGGTTATTTTGTGTTTCATCAGTAACTCGCTTATTTATAAATTTACGCGAAAAATGGTAATGACAAAAGTTGTTTGGAATAAAACTTCCAACATTTTGGTTTTTGTAAAATGTTCCTAGGATCGATATTTTTCGAATTAGACCGCAAAGAGTGTGATTTTTAATTGACTGAATAACTCGCTTATTTTCAATTTCTTCTTTTGGAAAATAGTTTTAATTACCGGAGAAAAATGGCTGTTTAACATTAATGCAACGTGTAATCCTAATTCGACTGGGCTATAGGAGGTGTATTCGAACAAAGCCTTGCATGAAAAAAAGAATAGAATGCAAGACCCGCTCGGCGGCCAAAGTGGAGTCTTATCGCGACCCGCTTGGAAGCAGAAACGGGTTAAGCTGCCACTCCCCAATGTGGGTTAAACCATCTTACCTCACAGTGAAGTCGTTCAAAAAGATCGCCGATATGATATTATCTATTCCCATTAGATAAGGTCAGTTTTTAATATCGACTATCTATTATTCATGTGAATTATACTATACTACTATACTTTTTGTATATGTTATTTCAATGACTGATGATGCTATTAAAGAACGACTCACAATCTAAAATTAGGAGGGTTCTTTCGTGTTTTGAGAAGAGTATACAAAAACTCAGTCACGTGTACATTTTCTTTATCATTATCATTACAATATCTGAGGGAAGGCTTTGAATTCCTTGACAAGTCTCATAATCGACACCCCCATTCGAAGTTCTAAATATTCCTTCTCACTTTATCTCTTTTTTTTTCAATATTGTTCTCACTTTAAGCTGCTCGACATTGAAACTCATTGCCTATATAATATAGGCTCAATCCCACAATTTATTTAAAAAGATGGTAAAAAATACTTTCTGTTCAGGAAAGAAAGAAGACAATTGATTAATTGATACTGTTACTATCAATTACTACGAGTGTTATTGTTATTAGTCCCACGCTTTTTTATCATCTTAGTAGACTTTTAAATTATATAACGATTTCTCAATTACTTTTCGTTTAATAAAATATTTTAAATTTATTAATTTACATCTTTGAAACCTCTTTTGACATTGTTAAAGAAACTGATACTATAATTTATAACAGATTTTTCTTTTTTTTTTTCTGAAGAGTCAACATTTTATATATGTCGGAGAATAACAGAGAAGGAAGCATAAAGCATAGGGGCGTAGGGCTCTCCGCCGACATCGTCATTAATGGCATCCATAATTTTCATACTGTGGGCGTTCGTGGGTAATGTTGGTGCAATCACTTTATTAATTAACTCAGATATTAATTTACACAAACTCATTAAGAATATTAGCTAGGAACGCGACAGTTTCAATAGTCGACCGCTCCAGCGGACCGTCGCCCGAGAACTGGCGAGTCCGCCGCCAGCTGACAACACATGACTCTGTCTNTATCGCGACCCGCTTGGAAGCAGAAACGGGTTAAGCTGCCACTCCCCAATGTGGGTTAAACCATCTTACCTCACAGTGAAGTCGTTCACAAAGATCGCCGATATGATATTATCTATTCCCATTAGACAAGGTCAGTTTTTAATATCGACTATCTATTATTCATGTGAATAATACTACACTACTATACTTTTTCTATATGTTATTTCAATGACTGATGATGCTATTAAAGAACGACTCACAATCTAAAATTAGGAGGGTTCTTTCGTGTTTTGAGAAGAGTATACAAAAACTCAGTCACGTGTACATTTTCTTTATCATTATCATTACAATATCTGAGGGAAGGCTTTGAATTCTTTGACAAGTCTCATAATCGACACCCCCATTCGGAGTTCTAAATATTCCTTCTCACTCTATCTCTTTTTTTCCAATATTGTTCTCACTTTAAGCTGCTCGACTTTGAAACTATGCCTATCTATATAATATGGGCTCAATCCCACAATTTATTTAAAAAGATGGTAAAAAATACTTTCTGATCAAAAAAAAAAGAAGAAAATTGATTAATTGATACTGTTACTATCAAGTACTACAAGTGTTATTGTTATTAGTTGTCCCACGCTTTTTTATCATCTTAGTAGACTTTTAAATTAAAAAACGATTTCTCAATTACTTTGAAACTTCTTTTGACACTGTTATAGAAACTTATACTACAATTTATAACAGGTTTATTTTTTTTCTGAAGTTATATAAGGTGCAATCATTTTTCTTCCTACAAGAGTCAACATTTTATATATGTCGGAGAATAAGAGAGAAGGAAGCATATTGCATAAGGGCGTAGGGCTCTCCGCCGACATCGTCATTAATGGCATCCATAATTTTCATACTGTGGGCGTTCGTGGGTAATGTTGGTGCAATCAAACACTTTATTAATTAACTCAGATATCAATTTACACAAACTCATTAAGAATATTAGCTAGGAACGCGACTGTTTCAATAGTCAACCACTCCAACGGACCGTCGCCCGAGAACTGGCGTGTCCGCCGCCAGCTGACAACACATGACTCTGTCTTACGCCGATAGAAAGATGGCGCCAGCGTTCCACAGATTACTGCACTCCGACATATATATTCACAGTGAACTGGCATTATTTTAACTGCTCTGATTTACTAATAATATGTTATGAATAAATAAGATGTAATCTTGTTATATACGTGCTAAAACGTCTGCTTTATTAAGGAAAAAAATCTAGATAGGAAGTGATGACTCACTTCCGAAATCTCGACAGTTTACATCAACTACCTCAGTCCCTAAAGGCCCGTGAAAATAAATTGGATTGTTAGTTTAAGAATACGTGAATTATATAGAAAAGTGCTGATTGTTATGTGTTACGTAAAAAAAAAGATTTTCATTGTATTAGCTACGAAATGTACATAAAGTATATTTTTATAAATTATCCCACAATGAAATCTTAACTACAATAAGTGTAATGTTACGAAAGCTTATGCAATACGAGGTAGTTTTGACAAGCGGATCAATTGTATTTAGTCTTTCGTGTTGTGTCTCATGAAGTAGTTGTTTAAGGAGAAGTAGTGTTACATTGTATAAAATCAAATACTGAAGTAATTATTAGTATAGTGCAAGTTGTGTATAGTTAAATATTAGAGAGAATAAAAGGTGGTAGTTAATGTGAATTTGTGTTCTCACCATATGTGAACCACTTCAGTCCATAAAAGTCCTTGAAACGAAATTGGGAACCTGACTGAATTTTTAGTGTTGCCAACGGGAGCGCCGAGTATAGCGCGTCGCCGGCGGTGACTAATTCTGATTGGTCAACAGTAAGCGACATCCCCCCGTATCGACCTCAGTACTCCCCTCTCAACCGCTCTCCCGCTCGTCACGACCGCATGTACGTACCAAGTGGAAAAGTAGTATAAAGGGTCGCCTAGAATTTGTAGGGTTACCATTCGCCTCAGACTCCAGAACGGAGTAGATATGAGCACTAAGTGCGAATTGTGACCCTAAACAAAGGCAAACGAGCTAGCGGCTCACCTGTTGTTAAGTGATTACCGCCGCACATGGACACCTGCAGCACCAAAGAGACTGCCGATGCATTGCTTGGGAGTTGTTGGGAGTTCGTTCCACATTAGGCGAGGAAAGAAGGATCGACGAAAACGAACTATGGCAGAAGACTACACATCCAAGTTGTACAGATGAAATTTATTTCTCGGTCGAGTTGTCTGTTCACAAAATAGAGACTGTGGTACCATCTAAAAGAGCTCTTCAGAACATTCCCCGTTATAGCTTAGATAGAAAACACATAACGTCCTTACGATGCTCCAGGGATTCCAGCTTACTGGTCAATTGAAAGTCGTAGACAAATCGGATAGCACACCTGTGTATCCGGTCAAATGAAAGGATCTTGTATTGGGGTGCTCCAGTCCACAGATGAGAGCAGTGCTCTAGGTGCGGTCAGATTTGGGCCTTATATAAAAGCATCCTGTATTCGGGGGTAAAGTACCGGCTTCGAAACATTGAAACCCAAAGACTGAAGCCCAAATACGATTAACTGAAGACCCAAGCACCGAACATTAAAGAATTGAAGACCCTACCGGAACCCGAAATTCGAAGCCCAGAACTCGATACAGTCCACTGAAACTGGGATATGTCTGATCCTGAATTCCAAGAAATTAGTTTAAGAATACTTAAAATATATACGTATAAGAAGTTAGTCACTAAGTACGAAATGACAAAGCGTGAACAGTTCACCATCCCTGTTGTATAATTATAGAATAAAGTAAATAAAAAACGAAGAGATAGACTTTAATCTACTTTATTATGAGAACAATCAATAAGTGATATTCAAAAGTTCGTCTCCAAATTTCCACGGTACAGTCCCAAAAGGCCCGTGAAACGAAATTGGATTGTTAGTTTAATATTACGTGAATTTTATTAAAACTGTCACGGAAAAGAGAAAGAAAATTCTAATTCCGACACTTCTAATAATGATGGCTATATTTCAACCAATTTACTTAAAACCATAACAACTTATATACATAACCTTTCCGCAAGAACCATTTTATTTATAGATCGAGTCGTTCTTTTAGAATATCTCAGATTTTATGCGGTTTCCATCTATTGAATTGACTTTGTTTTATAATACTTGAGTATAGAGAATGATCAAGTGGAATCACGTTGCCTCTTGATCTATTCAATGATTTACAGTCTATAAAGTGTAAACTACCCTCGTCCCCGGGGGCAGGTGAAAAGAAATTGGATCGTCATCTTACAGAAGGATTCCATTGTAAAGTGGCGAGTGTCAAGTGTGACAAAAAAGGACTAACGTATCCACTTTGTCATGCCACAATGGATACGGTTTATAAAAGTAATTCTCTTGTACTAAAACAGCATTTTTCGTGCCTTTATATGATGTAAACTGACGTACACAATGATAAATCCCTCTCTCTCTCTCTCTCTCTATCCCTGTGTGTGTGTGGATGTGTGTATGTGTAACACAAAAAGTAGTATGTCTTTTTATTCCTTAAACTGCAAACCGGCGATTTCCTTTTTAATTTCGTAGCATATAAGTTCACTATGACTTGTCAGAACACGCCACCTTATGTAGGTTCTGATTATTTTATAGATTGATATATGTGTGTGTGTGTACAAAAACAACAAAATTACAAACAATTTGAAAATAATACCAACGATAAAATGGAAATATCTAATAAAGAAATTAATCAAGGAAGTATTCATGAAATTTGCTACTAAATTATTTTAATTTGATAAAAAAAATATTACAGTATAGATATCTCTATCTTTCATCATATTTATCACACCTGATTGCTCATGAAGTGGCTTCGTTTTTAACAATGATGATCATTAAACCGATCATAACCTGTTCATATATCCGTTCACGCTATTATTTAGGTTTGACGTATTTATTAACAGGAAAAGGATCTCTTGTTGAGTATCATCCTCTCCCAGTTCCCTCCATTTTAACCTTCTTTCCTTTAGTTTCCAGGTATTTTCATTAAATCGTCATTCTACGGTGATTTCGGTCTATCGCAAAACAGATTTTGTACAAGTTCTATTGACCTGGCCCTTATTTAAAATGTCCTAGATTTGGTCTTTCCCTTCCAACTTTCGCATTCACTCTTAGACTCATAAATCCTTTTTGTCAGTGTCCTTTCATTCACTCTCTCTAAATGCCCAAACCATCTAAGCATACCTTTTTCAATTTTAGTCACTACATCTTCTTTTAAACCACAAATTTCTCTTATCACACTATTTCTTACTCTGTTACTCAGTTTAAATCCACTCATACTTCTCAACGCTCTCTTATCTACTGCATTTATTTTACTTATGTGATTCTTCTGCCATACCCTACTTTCACTACCATACATAAGTGTTGGCACCAACACTCC
>JACTOM010000937.1:1395265-1413600 GCA_015832385.1 Elymnias hypermnestra
TGTTTGCTAAATACAATCTAAATTGTTTGCTAAATACAATCGTAATAAACAAAACTGTTTGCTAAATACAATCTAAATTGTTTGCTAAATACAATCGTAATAAACAAAATTGTTTGCTAAATACAATCGTAACAATCTAAATTGTGTGCTAAATACAATCATAATAATGAAAATTGTTTGCCAAATACAATATTAATCTTGAAAATTGTTTTTAAAAACACTTGTTATAAACGTAAAAAATACTGTAATACAGTCGTATTACGGTCGTAATATTCAAAGTTATCTCACTTGTAGAAGGTGTACGTGTCCCACGACGAGGGCCCGTGGCTCCTGTGCGTCCTTGAAACGGAACTCCATCGCCATGAGATCTCGCTGCTCTTCCCACACCCAGCGCTGGGGACCCTGCTCCTTCAGCATTGCTATATACTGTGGGCAATTGTTGAGGTGAATACTTGGTACCTGCTGGAGTCGAACCAAGGACCATTACGCCAGTATACAGGGTGATTTGGAATGATCACTTATTACGGTAACATGTAAGTGTTTATTAGCAATAGATTTCAAGTGATGTTTTAAAGTCAAGCGGTATAGTTGTTGTATTGAATGAGACCGAGCCGTCACGATTGTCTATGTAACGGCCGAAAGAGTTACAATACCTGAAACACCCACTCTACAATCTCATTGATGTGGCAAACACTAACTCCTGTTACCGTCTTAGAATGTATCATCACTCAACACCAGGAGTAAGCCATTTAGAAACTGCCTTTCAAGAACGGAAACACCTACTCTACAATCTCATTGATGTGACAGACATTATCTCCTGTTACCGTCTTAGACTGTATCATCACTCAACACCAGGAGTAAGCCATTTAGAAACTGCTTTTGAAGACCGGAAACACCCATTCTACAATCTCATTGATGTGGCAGACACTAACTCATGTTACCGTCTTAGAGTGTATCATCACTCAACACCAGGAGTAAGCCATTTAGAAACTGCCTTTCAAGAACGGAAACATCTCCTCTACAATCTCATTGATGTGGCAGACACTATCTCCTGTTACCGTCTTAGACTGTATCATCACTCAACACCAGGAGTAAGCCATTTAGAAACTGCCTTTCAAGAACGGAAACACCTACTCTACAATCTCATTGATGTGACAGACATTATCTCCTGTTACCGTCTTAGACTGTATCATCACTCAACACCAGGAGTAAGCCATTTAGAAACTGCTTTTGAAGACCGGAAACACCCATTCTACAATCTCATTAATGTGGCAGACACTATCTCCTGTTACCGTCTTAGACAGTATCATCGCATAATAAATTAATAGCTTTAAGGACCTGAAAGACCAGCTCCACGATCTCGTCAATGTGGTTGACACCGTCTTCAGTGAGGTCCACTTGCACCCCGAAGAAACCGAAACCCCTCGCCCCAATACGGGTTCCACCCACCAAACTGAAACAACACATCAATATTTAAGGACACATTATTTTTATTATTATTATTCACACACACATTAATCAAGGACAGCAAAGCTTTCTTGTCCAATCCATAACGGAAGTTGTTTTTAACAATTTATGTTGTCATGATACCGGATTTCCGGTTCTTAGTAATTCATATCATCATGACACTAAACATCATGTTACTGGATGTTTCGATTCTCAGCAATTTCAAAATGCTACAGTCGGTTAATGACCGTTAACTAATGAATAATCTATAATTCTTTTATATATGGCTTCTTTCGCGGACGATCTACTCAAACAAATTTAACAATATTCACAAATTATGTATTAAAAGCAATGGATGATGGATATCAAGTTGATGTAATATATACTGATTTTGAAAAGGCCTTTGATCGGGTTGATCATTTTATCCTATTAACTAAATTACAAGTACACATACACACATACATACACACACACGCACACACACACACACATACACACAGCTGTGACTGTTAATATAATATAAGATTTGTTAATCTGTTTTTTTACATGTTTTATTAGTTAAGATGCTGTAGATTTTGTGATAATAAATAAATAAATAAATATAAAACAAACGAATATCATGATTCTTAATAATTTATATTGTCATGATACCAGATTTCACGATTCTCAATAAATAACGTTATCGAATATAGTTCTTATTAATTTATGGTGTCGTGATACCGGATATCATAATTCTTAACAAGTTACATTGGGACGATACCGAATGTGATAACATGTAATAATATACATTGTGATGAAACCGGATACCATGATTCTTGATAATTTCTAAAGTATTCTCATTTTGTCAGACATTATACTTTTCTATAAATCAGAAATATTTGGAGTAATCTTAACTCAAGAAGCCTTCAGGAGATGTTCAAAACCCTGGATTGATTAAAACTTTGTAATACCTGTTGCACCATCCTCGCGCCTTCAACGCTGATAATAGGCTTCCAGGACCCTCGTGGCCCAGCAAATGGGACATGTAGTGGCCTGGCTAAAATAAACACCATTTAGTTTGATTAATATTATTAAGAAGTCCTGGGTTCGATTCCCGGCGAAAATTTAACTTGTATTTCCTAAATCCTACTTGATTAAATAGTGTCCTGGATATACGACCTTGGAATGACCCTCGCCCAAAAGTACGAGAGAGTTAAACAAAATGTGCTTACATGATACAACCTTGAAATGACCCTCACCCAAAAGTAGGAGGGAGTGAGTTCGAATAAAGGTATCTCCCTTTCCTCTCGTGTAACAGAATGAGCTTACGTGACGTGACTTTGAAATGACCCTCACCCAAAAGTACGAGAGAGTTAGTTTGAATAAAGGTATCTCCTTTCTCTCTCATATAACGAAATGAGTTGCAAGAGCAGTTATATTTCAAACCATATTAGCGCGATTCCATCTTAGATTGTATCATCACTTACCATTAAATGTGATCAAAGTAAAAAAAGTCAACAATAAAAATATCTTTCTTCGGGTTTATATAACGAAGTGTACTTGAGCATGATGCGACCTTCAAACGACCTTTATCAAAGAAGCTTCATTTCAAAAGTGGGAGTATATATTAAAATGTATTTGAAAACTCAAAGCTGACTTAGATAAAACACTGAAATAAGCTCACCCCACTCTTGTAGTGTTTCCTTGTGTCGGGTATTGGGAAATCAATGGACAGGGACCGGAGATCCTTTACCGGGTAGCAGTAGGCCCTCTTCCTCCTCAGGGAAGGGGGGAAGGGGTGATCAGGCCAGCTGGGAGAAGTCACCGACTTGTCCTCCACAGCTGAGAACAGCTTTACCACCATCTCTTCCAAATCATTCAGGGATTCTATAAATAAGAATAAGAATAATTTAATTACTTTAGATGAAGAAGAAGAAACTAAAGCAGAGAAGAGTTTAAAAAATTATTGTATATATAATAAAAATGACCGCGACTATATTGTTTATAATCATGATAAAAAGTGATGGCAATAATTTAATCATAAGATCACACTGATTATAACATAGAATAAAACATGATTGCAATGATTATAAAAAACGATAGAGTGACACTCTTACAGACAAGGTTTAATATAAGTTTTTTAATGTTGGAAATGCTGACGGACTTGTAAATTTATTTGTCGGAGAATAAAGCATATGGACGTAGGGTTACGCTGACATCGTCATTAATGGCATCCATAATTTCCATACTGTGGGCGTTCGTGGGTAATGTTGGTGCAATCAAACACTTTATTAACTCAGATTACAAAGTTCAGCCACATAATGTTCCCGATAACAATTTACACAAACCCATTAATAATAATAGCTAGGAATGCGACAGTTACAACTGTCGACCGCTCCGGCGGACCGTCACCCGACAACTACCGAGAGACGTGCGCCGGACTGCCACTATTGACTCTGTCTCACGCCGATAGACAGATGGCGCCAGCGCTCCACAGACTACCGCACTCCGACATATTTAAATATTTAGATATACCTTTCCCCATGACGACGAGGGTCATGATGTTGGCGGAATACCACTTCTTGTGGAACTTCAGCAGCTCCTTTCTCACGTCTATGCCTTTTTCCTTTGGTATCTTCTCTAAGGTGTCCCTATTACCTGGAATAGACAAATCAAGTTCCAAATCAAAATATTATTCAGTTAACATACATACATACATAACATCACGCCTCATTCCCATAGGGGTAGGCAGAGACAACATCCTTCCACTTGCCACGATCCTTGCATATCTCCTTCGCTTCTTTCATTCTCATTAAACCTTTCATACAAGTTCGTCGGTTTAGAGTACTCTTGACCTGGCCGTTATTTAAAATGTCCTGGATTTGGTCCAGGAACGTTCGCCTTGGTCTTCCCCTTCCAACTTTCGCATTCACTCTTGACTCATAAATCCTTTTTGTCAGTCTCCTTTCATTCATTCTCTCTACATGCCCAAACCATCTAAGCATACCTTTCTCAATTTTAGTCACTACGTCTTCTTTTATACCACAACGTTCTCTTATCACACTATTTCTTACTCTGTCACTCAGTTTTAATCCACTCATGCTTCTCAACGCTCTCATCTCTACCGCATTTATTTTACTTTTGTGATTCTTCTGCCATACCCAACTTTCACTACCATACATAAGTGTTGGCACCAACACTCCAGCATGCACTGCCAGTCTAGCCCTTTGAGACACCATCTGGCTATTCATAAAAGCATGCAGAGCACCATTTACCATATTCCCTGCATTCACTCTCCTTTCGATATCACTTTCACATGTTCCATCTTTTGTAAATTTAGATCCCAAGTATACAAATTCTTTCACCTCTTCCACTTGTTCCCCATCTATCAAAATATTGCCATTCATCATAGATTCATCTCGTTCAAAAAGCATAACTTTCGTTTTGTTTACATTCACTTTCATTCCTTTCCCTTTCAAAGCTTCATTCATAATATTTAGCATCTCCTGAAGCTCGTTAGCGGATGACGCAAGTATTACTTGATCATCAGCGTAGAGTAAACATTTGATGAGTAATTCATTCATTCTTAACCCATACATACTTTCTTTTAAATCTGTCAAACATTTATCCATGAATAGGTTGAACAGCCATGGTGACGCAACACATCCCTGTCGAACACCTCTTTCGACAGGAAACCACTCCGTGTACGCTCCGTTTATTCTGACACAGGCACTAGAACCCTCATAGAGAGACTTCAATGCTTGAATCAGACTACCGCTCACACCATACGTAGATAACGTTGACCACAACTCATTCCGCACCACTCGATCATAGGCCTTTTCTAAATCTGTTAAGAAGGTTAAAAAAGACCATTTGAATCATCCGTTAGTAAAAAGAAAAAAACCGGCAAGAAATTCAGTAGGTACCCTTTTAATACAAATGTAGGTTACAATGACAACAAACTGCTCACCAGTTCCGAATTTGTGGAAGGGATGGTCCTTCGAAGCCGTGCTCTTGTTGAGCTGGTCCAGTCGCCACATGTCCGAGGAGGTGTTCTTCTCATGCTCAGAGTTGACAGCACTCAGTTCCCTCCCAGTGGCTGCCTCCGTGAATAAAGGCGCGATGAAGAACTGAGCGAAACTGGAGAAGACGATACACATATAAGAACAGAAGAAATTTGAAAAAATTGTAATGAAGATCGCAAGACTAGAAAAGAAGGATGACTCAGAACGTAAAAAAGGAGGAGGTAAGCATTTAAGAACAGAACAACAGGTCGAGAATATTGAAAACATTAAATAGCTGAAAGTAAATTTAAAGTGTTTGAATCTTGAATTCATGAATAGATAAGTCGAAAAACACAAGTTACGAAGAGTTGTACAAAACTAGAGAAGGACACGATAGACATATAAGAACAGAAGAGAATTTAGAAAACATAGTAAGCCGAACTCAAGAACATAAGACCAGAGAGGAAGAACTACGGGATCTTTATAAAAGAGGAGGTAGACATTTCAGAACAGCAAGAAGATAATATAGAAAACTTCGAAAGGAATACGAAAATTAAAGAGCAGAAAGTGAATTTAAAGTATCTGGAATTGGAACAGAAAGATATAAGAGTAGATAAACCGACGCTATGAAAAACGATAGATGTACAAGAGCACAAGATGATTTAGAAAGAATTGTAACGAAAATTTAAGAATATATGATTAGAAAAGGAGAACTACGCGAATCTTTAAAAAGAACGAAGAGATCTGAGAACAGAAGAGGAACTATACATAAAAAATTCTAAGATAATTCACAGATTGAAGAGTATAAGGTAAACTTGAAGAATTTGGAACTGGAAGGCAAAGAGAAGAGTAGGAAAACTGACATTATTAAGAATTGCGCAAAATTAGAGGAGATGGTAGACATACAAAAACATAAGAGCAGAAAGACCGACGCTATGAAGCGGGCACGAAGCGATAGACATTAAAGAAAAGAAGAGCATGAGAGGAATTTAGTAAAACTCACAAGGGATATAAAAATAGAAGAGCAGGAAAAGAGCTTAAAAACATCTGAATCGATAATGAAATGAAATAAGAGAAATCAGAAATCTGGATCAGGAATTACAGAACAGCAGAGTATAATAGAAATTTCAAGAGCACGAAACAGTTATTCAGGAAACGAAGACCAAAAATACTGACGCTATGAAGAACTGCATGAATTTGGAAGAACTGTAGGTGGATACAGAAGAAAAGAAGAACAGAACGATAATAAAGAAAAGACAAATGAATACCTACTATTACATAACTTCAATATTCCAAAACAGAAAAACGTAAAAGAGGTTAGAGAAAACATAAGAGAGAAGCTAATATGTGGGGGGAAAGGGAGAGAAGAGAGGAAGGGACATCAACTTATAGCTTAACTAAGTGAATGATCTGTGGACAAACAAATGTAATTGAATACTTTTGTAATAAATAATATGATTCTGAATTTCGCTGTTGATCAACCTGATATAACTTACGTGTTTAGAATAAATAGAGCCCATAATTCCATAATGTTAAAAAGTTGATTTTTTGTAGGTATTGTCTATTTTAATAACTTTACACATTTATCATATCGACAGATTAATAAGTCTCTTACATGTCCAGGGCCCTTCCCAAGTGTTCCGGGAGTACGTCGAAGTAGTAAGTGGTGTGATCGGAGGATGTGGAAGCATTGGAGGATCCACCGTGCTCTGAGAGGAACTTGTTGTATTCATTCTCCTGGAATAATCAGTTTACATACATACATATATAGCATCACGCCTCATTTGGGAATGAGGCGTGATGCTATAGGGGTAGGCAGAGACAACATCCTTCCACTTGCCACGATCCTTGCATATCTCCTTCGCTTCTTTCATTCTCATTAAACCTTTCATACAAGTTCGTCGGTTTAGAGTACTCTTGACCTGGCCGTTATTTAAAATGTCCTGGATTTGGTCCAGGAACGTTCGCCTTGGTCTTCCCCTTCCAACTTTCGCATTCACTCTTGACTCATAAATCCTTTTTGTCAGTCTCCTTTCATTCATTCTCTCTACATGCCCAAACCATCTAAGCATACCTTTCTCAATTTTAGTCACTACGTCTTCTTTTATACCACAACGTTCTCTTATCACACTATTTCTTACTCTGTCACTCAGTTTTAATCCACTCATGCTTCTCAACGCTCTCATCTCTACCGCATTTATTTTACTTTTGTGATTCTTCTGCCATACCCAACTTTCACTACCATACATAAGTGTTGGCACCAACACTCCAGCATGCACTGCCAGTCTAGCCCTTTGAGACACCATCTGGCTATTCATAAAAGCATGCAGAGCACCATTTACCATATTCCCTGCATTCACTCTCCTTTCGATATCACTTTCACATGTTCCATCTTTTGTAAATTTAGATCCCAAGTATACAAATTCTTTCACCTCTTCCACTTGTTCCCCATCTATCAAAATATTGCCATTCATCATAGATTCATCTCGTTCAAAAAGCATAACTTTCGTTTTGTTTACATTCACTTTCATTCCTTTCCCTTTCAAAGCTTCATTATATAATCAGTTTAACATATTGTAAAAAAACTTACATACACGCACGCACGCTGTTGACATACATGGACACTCACATGCACGCAGATTCACATTATCACACACTCGCATAAACACACGCTCGTATACACGCAAATTCACATACATGAGCGCTCACATGCACGGATATACACATACACGCACGCTCCCATGCACGCCAATTCACATACACGCACGCTTAAATACATGAGTATTTACATGCATGCAGACGCACGTTCACTCAAATTTAACCTTACGCACACTCCTAATCAATTAAATTTAACTTTACCCACACTAAAATATACACACGCACGTTCACACACGCATGCACGCACATTCGTTCTAATTTATCTTTACGCACCTCTCACAAGCGCATACACGTACACGTCAATTCATATACGCGTATTCACACGCATGCACACTCTAATTTAACCTTACACACACGCACGTTCACACACATACACGTAAATTTATATGCACGTACGCTCACATACACATAAACACACACGTTCACACACTGAAAACATCTCCACAAATACACATTTAGTGCACAGCTGAATTATAATCAGTAGTGTCTCTTTCTTATTTTAGAGAGAGAGAGAGAGAGAGAGAGAGATAAATAGATCATAGAGAGATAAATAAATTAACGATTACTATTAATTATAATTGTGTAGTGAAAAAAAATATTCTGGGTTATTATTATTAAATACGGGCATTTCTTTCTATATTAACTGATAGTGATCATGCAGAAGTTATCAATGTTGTAATATATAAAGAAATATTTTAGTTTGTGTTTATGATACAAACCTCTGGGTATTTCTCTGTCCCCAAAAACAGCATGTGTTCGCAGAAATGTGCTAGGCCAGGTAACTCCTCCGGGTCGCTGAGATAACCTGGGGACAAACAGTACCCAAATATTTACCACCTGGGTTGGTTACACACAGACAGATAGCAATAAATAAAATATGAATAATAGGGACCCTTGTAACTTTAAGATTGTAAGAACCAAATAGGATATAAGTTTGCTCGTTCTATCGAGTACTGCTGTCAGTCGCAACTGACACAGTTGCATATTCAGATGGGAAAAAAGTTCGGATTACAAATTCATAATACATGAAGATTCCTGGGACTGTGAAAAAGGAAGAAGTTCAATAAGGAGAAAGCAACGCATACTTAACTTTTGCTCGATCCATCACATACAGTTGTCAGTCCCAACTGACACAGTTGCATATTTAGATAGGAATATAATTAGGATTCCAAAATAAAGGTTACTAAAAGAAAAGTGTGTGTGTGTGTGTGTGTGTGTGTGTGTGTGTGTGTGTGTGTGTGCATACTAAAAATCAGTTTACAAACATACCAACATTAACATCCAAAGCTGCAGCAGATTTATCAGTAGTCGGGTCACTGACCAATAGCACTTTAAGCCTGTTCGTTAACTGAAGACCCCTGAAATAGTAAAAGAGTACTACTGAGTTTGATGACTTAAAATGACTACCCTTTTTTTTCTGTATATACCTTTTTGCATATTGAGAAATAATAGATTAACGTATAAAACTTACTAATAATAGACACATGTAGAAAAGGCGGTCTTATCGCGAAATATGATTTCTTCCAGAGAACATTCGGGTTAAAAAAGCAATGAGTATTGAAACTGATGGGCAATGGCATAAACATACACAGAAATTTTTACATACTAATACATATATGTCGGAGTGCAATAGTTTGTGGAACGCTGGCGCCAACAGTCTATTGGCGTGGGGCATACTCTGGTGGAAAGGCACCCTTAGACAGAATCCCAGCTTCAATTCCACAGTGAAAAATTTATTTCATTTCAAGTCTTCCAAATACACCTTTTTTTCGCTAGGAAATGCTTTTATGTACAAACTCTAATCTATTGGTCAGTGAGTCAATAAATGGCAGTCCGGCGCGTCTCTCGGTAGTTCGTCGTCGCGTAGTGTCGCGTTCCTAGCTATTATTGTTAACAAGTTTGTGTATATTGATATGAGAACATTAAGTGATTGAACATTATAGTCCGAGTTAATTAGTGAAGTGTTTGATTGCACCAACATTACCCACGAACGCCCACAGTGTGGAAATTATGGATGCCATTAATGACAATGTCGGGGAAACCCTACACCCCTATGCTTTATGCTTTTCTTCTCTCTTATTCTCCGACATATAACACAGAAATATAACAGCATACATACCCAATATAACAATATACATACATAAATTCATACAATAAATACATAAGTTGTCTGAAAAACTCTTTTTACAGACCAATGAAATGCTTACTCTGAACATTTGATTGGTTAGGGGCGGGGAAAGGCAGGCCAACAATGATGACTCACTGCATTCTTAACACAAATGAACAGTATGTCCTTTCTCAGGCTCTGTATTGTCTGTGTACCAAATTTAATTTAAATCGGTTCAGTAGTTATGGAGTTAAAAGCCAGAGATTATCACATTTATAATATTAGGATATTTACCTATATTCCCGTTTATCTTCTTGGCTTTTAATGATATCATCATATTTCTTGATAACATCAGTAGGACTGTCATTGGTGGAGCCTGGTCGAGCCTCTGCAGGGCTCTGCCCCCGTCCTGGTGACCTCGGTGCACACTGTGGCACCGTCATCCCAGAATGTTGACGACGTGGTATAAAAATATAACTGGAACATCAACATTTTTCTTAATCTATAATATTCAAATCAAATAAAATCAAAGTCTTTTGATAATACATCTATCACAGGTTCTGGTAAGAAACTTTTTTAAATATAGTTGACCTTGAATCCAGTCCAAACCTTTTAAAAGCTTAAGTAATCTTAAAAATTGTATTATGCCTAAGTTTTTAACATATCATCTGATGGGAAGTCCAAAAGTGATTGTGGTATCTTATTAAAAAATGTATGCTCAATCCAACAAATGATTTCTGAATCTTCTTCATTTTAAATTATGAAATTACAAGTTTGTTCTTATTTCTTGTGTTAAAATTGACAGCTTCAACATCTTTCTAATTTTCTTTTAACAAAGTATTTGAGTTTATTATGCTAATCATCTAGAACATCCTCTGGGAGTCTATTAAAGTTCTGAAAAAAGTATACTTTAAATATTATTAGCTATATTTGACATTTTTTTTTTAATTCCCTTTCCTTATATACATCTGGCGCCAAAAATTTATTTTTAACGGTTTAAATATAAATTTTATTAGAGCAATTTGTTCTAGAATTAATTAGACACTATCCGTTGAACGCTCACACGAAAGGTTTTCAAGTTACTTTCAATGTAATCACTCTAAGAAGTTTGTAATAAACAACAGAGGAATTCACTTAAAAAAATATATTATGTTATATCAAAATTCCCAAATTAGCTGGAAATTCAATATCATGAGATAAACTTTAATAATAACTTATCACTACACTAAAGACATTACATTAATATCACAAGCAACATATAACGAATTTATCGAGTTACAAGTTTAGTAAGATATTAAACTCACCTTTTTTCAACCGCAACGAGAACTTTAACGATTAAAACGGGGATATAATATAATATTCTACATAAACTATTACTAAACACACAACATATGTTATTACGTGTTAAAGTACAATAAAATCAATAACTAAAGCAGTTGATCGTAAATCCTAACCTATTAAAGCTGGCTCGATACGATACAGGGGGTGAGAAATTGTGGATTCCAACCAGCAGGAGCCTTCTGGATGCCAGCTTGAATAATTACTGTTAAGCTTTATTATTATAATAAATTATTTCGTCATTAATTCGCGTATTGAATGACGGATTACACAAATCGTTTAATCACTTTACATTGACATTTGACATATAGCTTTTTTAATCTATTACACCTTCAATGGAAAAATCAAAAGTTTTATGCTATACAGCCTCTGACATATTTCAATTCTTATCACATCTCTTGATCTCTCTCTCTTATTCGGTGTCTAATGTCTGAGGATTGTGGTCAGTATCAGAGTAGCATCTGGAGTGGATGATCTGTTTTCATTGGTTTCTATCTTGGTCGGCCCGCTTTGATGGTAAGCGGCCGCGCGACCAATTGCCTTCCGTATTACATACTTCACATTAAAAGATTCTTTTTATGTAATTTGTTAGTTAATATAATAGTAAAGTTTTTGCTAAATGGCGTTTTTTTTTTGAAATATCAAGTATATATTTGAATTATTACAGAATATACACAATATATTGCGTGGCTTTATGTTTTATGAAATCACAATTCAAGTGAAACATCTGATGAGAGCCATAGGCTTGAGCGGCATCCGCTGTGCCTCCAAGTGTAATGCGACACGTATAAAAAGTTACTCTTTTAAAATAGAGTCAATTACTAAAGTAGGTGTTTAATTATTTTCTTTAAACCTATAATGCAAAGATATTTAGGAACCATGGTTAAATGAATTACCTCTATTACTGATTAGTGTCTTGTAAATTTGACTTTATCTTCAGCAATTTGAATTATGAATATTTATCAGAATATAATTGAATTATAATTATGATCGTTTAAGTTTTTCATTTTTTGTACATAAATTTCCATGACATTTTTCATTGATTCGATGAATGGGAAATGCGGAATTTAAAAAATATATATTGTTAGAAATGTCACACCGATTTGTAGAGGGCCACCCCAGTTTGTAGCTGACCACACTGGTTGCTAGCTGGCCACACTGGAACAGTCGCAGAGACGCCGCGCACGCGATCAGTCGTTTAAGTCACGTTCGACATTCCATACGTCATTGTCATGCCTATTTTAAATATTGCCGCCATTTTTGAGTTGTTATGGATAATTAAACTTATTAAGTACCTAGTCTTCTTTTAATTTATAAGAATATTTTATTATCACATATACATAATAGGTTTATTGACATTATCGTTCAGAAAACGAGGCTGTATGTTGTAAAATTGTTGCCATCAAAATTATAGGGAAAAAATGAGATATATATATATAATATATATTAGTTGTCATTTTAGAGTTTTCAAAACATTCAAATTGTCGGTGATATTACAATGCAGTCATTCTATTTCACAATACGTAATATTTAAGAAATGTACATTTCTTTCTTGTATTAATTCTAGCTTGTAGAAGAAGTCGAAGTAGTTTTTATTAAAATGGAAGAGTGGGAGACATTGGTAAGAGATTATCAAGATGAAAACGATCCGAAAAGTTTCACAAAAGTTCTGCGAAATGTTGAAGTTGTGTTGGCTGAGGATTTAGCAGGTTATGAGATTGGTATGTTTGAAGTAATTCTAAATAAACGTCGCATAAAATACTTTTGAAGTGAATACGTCTTTAACATCGCTTCCATAAAAAGGCAATTCAAAATAACGAAATTTGCTATTTGTTTATAATAATTTATTGTATTATCTCATTATAAGAAAAACAATAAATTTTCATTTAACGGGATGCAAACACGAAATCTCAAGAGTTTTTCTGTGCACCCTGTCGTCTAGAATTGTTTAAAAAAAATGACATGAAAAATTACAAATATAATTACAATTGTAAAGTAAATCTGATTGGATCTAAATCTTATATGATTCTAAAGTTAAATAAATGAAAACTGTCCTAAACTATTGTTATATGTATCTATACAAATACAATTAAAGTTATTGGTAACAGTTTTTGTTAAAATTTGTTACAACTGTAACTTTCAGAATGGATACTGACAACTCTTTTAAAAGAACCAGTGTCTCTACTCAAAATGGTAACGGAGAAACGTTTACAAAGTGCCTGGGATAATTGTGTGAGAGACGCAATAAAACTTTTGGGGGACATCGTCAATAAGTGTGATGTAGCTGCGAAATATTATAGTGAAATTGTGCAGGTAATTATGTTACTAATCTGAATATATTTTTAAATATCAATACCTGGACTCCATTTTGAGTTTAGCACTGGTTTTTCTGACAAAAGTCAGTGTTTCCTGATGCAGTCTTATAGTAGCATTCTCTTCACCTTCATCTGTCTCATTTATGTGCTTCGTCTCAACTTTTATTTTTGTACTTTAATATTATTTGTAAGCCCCTACAAAGACTTATGCCAATGCCTACTTCCTGAGTCCAACGAACTATATAAATCACAGAACGATTTGGTTCCAAAACAGCCTATCTATATGCAGCAACTAAGACTGACAAAAGTTAATGCCTTATTAAGTAAACACATTGTTCAGCATCTCTTTGTCTGACCTTATATAAGTGTATATAAGATTATAGGAACTTTAATATGAGGCTAATATGAAATAAAGTATACAAATTTTGTCTATTGATATATAAAAGTTCTATTTGGTAAAATACACAAACATTATACAGCTGAAGCTTTCCAACTTAGCTAAAATAACAATTTGGAAATTCTGAGTTTGTTATTTTAAACAGTGCTGCCACACTGTGGTTTTAAAATATTTAAAAACATTTTCAAATGTTAGAAATTGTTAGATGTTTTGAGTGCTCCTACACTGATAGAAATGTTTATAATATGTGAAAACATGTTTGTTACCTGACCTGGGATTTGGAGGGAGGTTGAGAGTTTCTATGGACAGTTGTACACATTGACTTACAAGCCTATTGATAGTTTGGCTAAAGAAGATATCCCGGACGTCAGCCAGTACGTGATAAGTATGGCTCTCAAACAGATGAAGGCAGGTGGAAGCCCATCCTTAAAGTCCTTCAGCGAATGTTCAATTCCGTCATCCTGGAAGGCACGATGCCAAAGGCATGCCATAGGAGCGTGGTGGTTCTGTTCTTCAAGAAAGGTGACAACACCTTATTGAAGAACTATAGACCCATTGTGCTTCTGAGTCAAGTCTATAAACTGTTCTCGAGGGTCATTACGAATCGTCTCACTCGCAAGTTTGACGACTTCCAACCCCCCGAACAAGCCGGATTCCGAAAAGGCTATAGTACAGCAGATTATACAGAAGACCGAAGAGTATAATCGGCCACTTAGCGTTCGTGGACTATGAGAAAGCCTTCGATTCGGTGGAAACATGGGCCGTGTTGAGATCTTTACAGAGATGCCGAATTGACTACCGGTACATACACGTGTTGAAGTGCTTGTACGAAAACGCCACCATGTCAGTCCGTATACAGGACCAAAGCACAGAGTCTATCCAACTGCAGCGTGGAGTGCGACAGGGAGATGTTATCTCCCCGAAGCTCTTTACTGCGGCGTTGGAGGACCTGTTTAAGCTTATGGAGTGGAACGGACTGGGCATCAACATCAACGGCGAGTACATCACTCATCTACGGTTTGCCGACGACGTGGTCATTATGGCAGAGACTCTGGAAGATCTCAATGCAATGCTCGATGACCTCAGCAGAGCTTCTCGACAGGTGGGCCTAAAAATGAACATGGATAAGACGAAAGTTATGTCCAATATCCATGTTCCGCTCCACCCAGTCATCGTTGAGAACTCAGCACTCGAAATTGTAGACGAATATACATACCTGGGACACATAGTCCAGCTAGGTAGGTCCAATTTCGAGAAAGAGGTCAACCGCCGAATCCAGCTCGGTTGGGCAGCGTTCGGGAAACTACGCCAGATATTTTCGTCCGATGTCCCTCAGCGCCTGAAGACGAAGCTCTTCGAACAGTGCGTGTTGCCAGTGATGACCTACGGCTCCGAAACGTGGTCGCTGACTATGGGCCTCATTCGAAGGCTCAGAGTCACACAGCGTGCGATGGAGAGGACTATGCTCGGAGTTTCTCTACGCGATTAAATCAGAAATGAGGAGATCCGTAGCAGAACCAAAGTCACCGGCACATAGTCCGACAGACCGATGGACATTGGGGCCCGAAGGTGCTGGAGTGGCGACCCCGCACCGGGCCGCGCAGTGTAGGGAGACCCCCCACAAGGTGGACCGACGACATAAAGAGGGTCGCCGGCTGCCGCTGGAACCAGTCAGCACAAGACCGGGCCTTGTGGACATCATTACGTGAGACTTATGTCCAGCAGTGGACTTCCATCGTTTGAAGCGACCACGACGACATGAAAACAGGCATCGGGTTGCAGTTTAATAACAATTTGTTTAATACCCTGAAACCATTTTTAAACATTGTGATAATTTTTTTGTTAGAAAATGTTTACTAATGTTTATAAACATTTTTAAACAGCAGTGTAGCAGCACTATAAGAGATTGCATCGTTACTAGTTGTTCGCGCCGGCTGTGACTGGCATTAGAGGCTACCAAGAATCACCAGGGCCCATAGTGTGATAGCCTCGATCACTGTAGACGGCGGGAAGGGAAATTATACGGGAGATTCCAGAGAGGTCGAACAGAATTAGTGAATTTTACACCTACCTGGTCTCTCTGCGCCTATCCCCTCGACGACGACGAGCCCTGGCAGATGACTTGTCACATCCCATGTGTATTGTATGTGTGTGGGTGGAATGTGTATTTAACCTGCCAAGGCGTTGCGGTGCTAGCTGCTTTCGGCGACGCCGGTCTTCGGTTCCACTCCAAGGTCACTCAGTTTTGGAAGTCCTATTGCGTCCGCGTGGGCGAAATAACTTAGGCGCGCTATGATCCGCCGCCTTTCTTTAGAGGGCTAAGATTAAAGCCCATAAAACGCGATGATTTGCTTCACTGGCCCCACAAACTAAGTATCGCGTGGGATCCGCACTTCCCCACATATCAAGCCAAACCCCACAAGACCGGCGTTTTGCGTCCGTCACGAAAACGCGTCGAGGTTGACAACTCGTTCGACTTCTTACGACTACAGACTACCGAAAATCTATAGACTATATTGCTCTATGCTCATAGAGCAGCGCAGAGGCGCCCTCTCGCGCCCAATTGTCGCGAACACTAGTTTTACTCTATATCTATTTTAGGTGTGTACACTACATTATGAGCCATTAATAAGGCAGCAGGCTCTGATGTGTCTTGCAAAAGTGGCACAACATTCCGAAGAAGGTGCCACTAACTTCTCACAGCATGTGTCTGCACTCGAGCAGACTACAACTTGTAAAGCGCCACTGGTTCTTTTAGTTGGTAAGCAGTTTGAATTTGACTTGCAAGGAACTCAATATTTACTACTTTTATTAAAATATATCACATGTAAATTGATTTAGTCAATAGATTTGAAAGTGGATTGAAATCCAAGCATTCCATTTAAAAGTATAAATTGCCTATAAGTTTTTCTGTGTTTCCAGATTTATTTTTTATTATTTTATTTGTAGGTTTTCTAACAATTATTAAATTATACCCTTTCCTAAATCAACAAATCTTTCAATTCTTCAATAACAATAAAAAATAATTCTTCTCTCAATAGCAACTTAAAATAATCTTATTTTCAATGTCTCTTTAAAATAATATTTTCAATATCTACTTAAAGTAATCTTTTCAATAGGAACAAAAAATAGTCTACTTTTCAAGATGAACATAAAATAATTTTATCAATAGCAAAAAAATAGTCTCCTTTTCAATATCAACTTAAAATAAACTCCTTTTAATATCAACTTAAAATAAACTCTTTTTCCATATCAACTTAAAATAAGCTCCTTTTCAATATCAACTTAAAATAAACTCATTTTCAATATCAACTTAAAATAAGCTCCTTTTCAATATCAACTTAAAATAAACTCCTTTTCAATAGCAACAAAAAAATAGTCTCCTTTTCAATATCAACAAAAAATAGTCTCCTTTTCAATATCAATAAAAATTGATCTCCTTTTCAATATCAACTTAAAATAAACTCCTTTTCAATACCAATTTAAAGTAAAGACCTTTAAATATCAACTTAATATAAACTTTTTCTATATCAACTTAAAATAAGCTCCTTTTTAATATCAACTTGAAGTAAACACCTTTAAATATCAACTTAATATAAATTCCTATTCAATATCAACATCAAATAAATTCCTTTTCAATATCAACATAAAATAAGCTCCTTTTCAATATCAACTTAAAATATACTCCTTTTCAATATCAACTTAAAATAAACTCCTTTTAATATCAAATTAAAATAAACTGTTTTTCTATATCAACATAAAATAAGCTCCTTTTCAATATCATCTTAAAATAATCTCCTTTTCAATATCAACTTAAAATAAGCTCCTTTTCAATATCAACTTCAAATAAATTCCTTTTTAATATTAACTTAAAATAAGCTCCTTTTCAATAGCAACAAAAAATAGTCTCCTTTTGAATATCAACTTAAAATAAACTCTATTTCTATATCAACTTAAAATAAACTCCTTTTCAATATCATCTTAAAATAATCTCCTTTTCAATATCAACTTAAAATAAGCTCCCTTTCAATATCATCTTAAAATAAACTTCTTTTCAATATCAACTTAAAATAAACTCCTTTTCAATATCA
>JACTOM010000937.1:1414072-1478589 GCA_015832385.1 Elymnias hypermnestra
TAAGAGACAGATTTTGTTGTAACTTAGAGTCTGATATTTATAAGTATGTATAATGTTTGTAACTATAGCGTATACACTATTTGTCATCGCTAAAAATAGAACCATTTTTGTAATTAAAGTAGCCCCTGTGATTGGTAATAAATAAAACGCCAATCATAGGAATCACATTTTATCCAATAAATCGATAACCCCCGTCGCTTGCTTGTCACAATAGTGCACGTTTGTCAGTCGTAAAAAACCTACATTAGATGGCCACTTTCGGCAAACCGTATTCCTGTTCCTGTTTCCGGGTTTTCTGCAAATAACAGTTAGTTGGTGACAAGTGGGCGGCGGAGCGTTGGAGTGAAGAATCTGGTGGCATTTTCATTTATCCTGAACCGGCAAGTCTTCGCAAGAGTGAGCTAACGAAGGGGCTCACAATTAGCAACATCAAATAAATTCCTTTTCAATATCAACTTAAAATAAACTCCTTTTCAACATCAACGTAAAATAATGTTTTCAATAACAATAAAACAATGACTGCTGCACTTCCAGGAACAATATGCGAGTATCATCCCAGTATAGTGGCTGATGACGTCACAAAGATATGGAGGGTATTTTTGAATTTATTAGACTCTAACAAATACACAGTGAGTATATTCTATCACATACACTTTTAACCGACACATAAATAGGGGGTTTTTTTATCTTTTTGTGTTAAATTCCAGGTGACCGTGACTAAGGCGGTGTTAGAGGGTATATACGGGGTGTTCAAACACTTCAGCACCGAGCTGCCGATGATGGAGCTTACTGTATTCTACGAGAAGCTGATATCATATCTGGAGATGCCGAGGTGTGAGGAAGGTACATCCTCAATAATTAGAACGTATCACTATTATTAGTCACTCGTTTTACTTGTTAGCGGAATAATTTCAAAACGCCTATATATATATATATATATATATGTCGGAGGGCAGATATCTGTGGAACGCTGGCGCCATCTATCGGCGTGGACAGAGTCAATGGTGGCAGTCCGGCGGGAGTCACTCGACAGTTGTCGAGTAGCGCTCGATCGGAACAGTCAACTGTTGAAACTGTCGCGTTCCTAGCTATTAGTGTTAATGAGTTTGTGTAAATTGATATCGGGAACATTAAGTGATTGAACATTATAAACCGAGTTAATTAATACAGTGTTTGATTGCACCAACAATACCCATGAACGCCCACAGAATAAGAAATTAAATAATGGATCTAATTAATAACGATGTCGGCGGAGAACCCTACGCCCCTGTGTTTTATGTTTCTCCGTTCTCTCTTATTCTCCGACATCTAAAGTGGGATCACTGTTGGTGCGAAATGATAAAAAGGGCGAAACATACGTTTGTGCTATGTGTATAAACGCGTGCTATGTTTGGAAAACTGAATTAAAACATGTGAGTACTGATCGAAGACCTACAAAGCAATCTACCGGTCCAGGGTCGAACATGGTCCTTGACAAGAAAAATACCGGCATGAAATCGTAGTTCGCTACAGCTGAATTATATTTTCTGAAAATGCAACACGCGGCGGCCATTTTGTGCTAGCCGCCAGTAAGGCGCTTGGAGTGAAGCTTCGACGTGACTGTCTTGGATGGCATACGGGAGTTACATGGTGTGAGTTTAGCGTTTTGAGTTTACTACGATCTGGTGAGTCATCCAATGTACTAGATTTTAGTGGTGCTAAACTAACTTTTGTCAAATTCCTGTGACATGTTGCGTTGGCGCGACGCGCGGCGGCGAGCGCCCGCGTCCGGCGCGACGAGCGGCGGCGAGCGGCCGCGACGAGGACCGAGCGGCGGCAATAGCCGAGCGATGCCGAAAGTCTACGACGGTGGCGCTGGTCGCCTAGGCGACGTCGATAGCGCCCGAACGATGTCGTGGGCGAACGACGGCGCAGGCAACGGCCGAAAAGTGGCGAGTTGTCACATATGGGTGAAATAATTTCTTTTTTTTTACTTACGATTTTGACGCTGAATTTTGTGAAGAAAATTTGTAAGCCAAGTTTAATGGCTATCGTTTTAATAATATCGTTGCTATGACTACTATTTGTCAAACACGATTACATTGTACAGAGTAGATTCTCATGTATCTCGTATTGTGATTAACGCTTACTACCTTCAAGTCTAATATGTTTTGTCCGATAAATATTTCCAAAGTGACTTCAAGATAGATTACAAGATTTAAAATCCAGGTTTAGCTATAAACATGTTTACGATAGAGGTTTGAAGATTCTTAATGTAAATTAGGTGAATAACGGTAGCACGCGGAAATCGGATAAGTCGAAACTTTAGCAAACGTTTAGAAAATCTAGGGCTTTCTGATTTTATTTATCACAGGCCTACCTGTGACGCGTTTACATACAGACAAATTGAAAGTTTGAGTTGATAGATCCGAATCGTAGCGTACAGAGAAGACCATATCTAATGGCTAATAATCCAACTACTTCTGCTGTCCCTCCTGGAGGCACACCATATACCTCCAAAACCAGTTTACGTAAAGAATAGACCTTGTAGGTGTCATTGAGGCGGGAGATGCTAGCTTTGCGAATGATTTTCATAATATGATAGGCGATGTTGGGACAATGTTTAAGTATTCGTCGAGCGTATTCGAAACAGTTCTAGCAGATAACAAATTATGACCACAACCGACAGCACCCACTTGACTTATTCTAATCAAAAGGATAAATGACCGCAGAAATGACTAAAATGAATTTATAGTGTTGTAAATAATTCAGTTTCTTTAAAGAACTTATTAAAATAGTAAAATTAAGAAGTTAAAAACAAAATAGAAGTTGTTGTCGATAGGCGAACTTAGCGTTATTAACGATCACGTAAAAGACCTTTTAGGAGCGAATATTGTCAACCATCGCTTCTCTCAATTTGCTAGCCCTACTTTACTTGTGTAGAAGCATGACTGTTTTCAGACCACATTTGTTTTGACTATTCATTTAACAGTAACCCCGACCGTTACCCACTTCCGTTGATCACTGGATATACTTATCAGCGTCATAGAGCCGACTACTTTACTAAGCTAGATTGTGCTAAGACATTTTATTTAATTCTCTTCCCATTTCTCGCGTTAGTGAAGAGTTCATAGAAAGTACTGCTTTCATAAAAAAAAAAACGAAAGTCAACACGAATTTCTGACGATGACATTTGGTTTGTGGTGTACAATTTCAGTGTTTCAAAGTAACTATTACGAACGCGGTAGATGGTCTCCCTCATGACTATGTAATAGTGTATGTTGATAAAATTTAGATTCATTCTTCCGATGTAGTCGGGCCTAGATCTATTTAATGCTGTACTGGAAGCCCTCACTAAATTCGGTTCCTCTTTGAACATGGAGAAATGCTCATAATGAAGGTAGAGTTCTTGGGGTTCGAGGTGGTCTTGGGTTTCGAGGTAGAATCTTGTCAGATTTAATTAAATATCAGGAGACTAGAGCATCTTTTGTCTTTACCGCCCTCTGAGACTGTAACTCTCTTTTCTTAAGTCATTAGGTTTTAATGTCAAGTACAAATGAGGTGAACTTATGTGGCACGTTGATTTCTTTTAACGAAACCCCCCTAACGTCAGATCAAAGTTCAGTAGAGTCACGTGCACTGTTAAAATGCATTGACATGACAGACAAATGAAAGTACCAACTGGTTCCAAGCTGTACAGCAACGCGATGTAGTAATTTCTAAAGTTATAAAAGACTTGCAGGATGTTAGTTAGTTGATACTGCCGCTAGGACGTACATACATCGAGACACAGAAACAATTGGCATCCGTACATGGTGGACATCCCGCAAGTCCGCACCACTAAGAAGTGAAAAGCCTTGCCGGCTTCCGTTTTCCCAGACTCTTACGATCCAGGTATTTTCAAAGTCAGAGTGAATAGGCGCCTCTTAGGCAAGCGCGGTCCACCTTAGGCTGTATCTACACTTAACATCAGGTGTGATAGCAGCCAAACGCATGGTTATCAATCA
Source organism: Elymnias hypermnestra (assembly GCA_015832385.1). Taxonomy (NCBI): domain Eukaryota; kingdom Metazoa; phylum Arthropoda; class Insecta; order Lepidoptera; family Nymphalidae; genus Elymnias; species Elymnias hypermnestra. The sequence continues at coordinate 1,418,059 of JACTOM010000937.1, forward strand.
TGGAAAAAATATAGGTCGCATTCTATATCTTAAAAAAAAAAAAAAAAAAAAAAACCAAATTAATAACAGCTCGAAATGCTAACCTGCTTTCAATCTTGCCATGATTACCACGTACTCTACAATGGTCAGTAGTAAATGATTTTCGTAGTTTTATTTTCTTGGTGCCTTCAAAAAAAATAATTGTAACAAAAACAAAATTAAATAAATTTACAGAATAATAATTGGAATGAAAAAATTATGGTTTAAGTAGTTTCCAATTCGTTTCGGATTTCGGGGTTTGTAAAAGCCATTGGTTGAACTGACAGACTTGGACATCCTAATTGGTGGTGGAATATGGTGAGAAATGTAATGACCAGTATTTTTCTTACTACAAGGTTTAAAAAAAAAAAGGCCTGAACTTATGTAATGTTTTAAGAGCGGCATAGCACTTAGTTACTTTTTGCTGAACATGTTCTTGAAACCGTAGACCACTGACAAATAAAAGACCCAGATTACGAACCGTTTGGGAATCTTGATTTAACGGCCCCAACGATAATAGATTGTTTATTTAGTAGAACTGTGTTAACTTGTTTTGTTGTTCCTAGAAATAAATAAGTGCATTTTTGTGAATTCAGTATGAGCCCGTTAGACCATTCTTTAATAGAGGCTAGATCGTTGTTAAGCTGTTGTGTACATAGCTGTAAATTAAAAATGGATGTTGAGTTCGGACTAATAAGTAATTGCGTATCATATGGACTAAGCACGAAAATAACCGAAAGGCTATTAGGTTTTTACTGATTCCTGGATGTGTCACAATACTTTAGAAATTATTTGGATAGCTGCGTTACTTTTAAAGTTGCGAAGACTCATTCTGTAAAGGTTCTATTCGAATTGCATCCTTTATCTAAGGTGGCTTGTGCCATTCAGTGCATATAAACGCGACGGGTAAACTTAGTGGAAGGAACGATAAGAGGTCAATAGTGATTGTTTTAAATGGCGATTTTCCTCACGATAAACATTGATTCCTAAAGTAGTTGGTATAAACACGGTGATTTTTGGCGCTTTTTAGTGCCCTTACCCGAATAATTGCTAATCAGGCATATAGTACGACGATTAAAAAGTTTGGTGTTTTTGAGCACGTAAGAATATCAATATGAATCTCATAGCGACAGCTCCATCTCATGCTAATGGGCAAGTAGAGCGCGTTATGTTTCTCATAAAATTCTTACCGTGCTAAAGACTAGCGATAGAAAATGTTGACAAGATGCTTTAGAAGAAGTTCAATTGGCTATAAATTGTACGATAATCTGAGTGTTGAAAGATTTCTCTTTAGAGCTTTTGATAGGTAAAGTCGCGAGAACTTTGTCAATAATGTATAGTGAAGTAAAGATTGAGGTAGACGATAGTGATGAGATTTTTGAATTGCATCCGTGAATATTATGGAGCGTGCGGCTTATGATAAATCACGTTTTGACAAAGCAATGGGGAGGTGGTGGTTGAATGGCGAGTTAGCTATTGAATGGCGAGGTGGCCATTATAAGGCGAGGTGGCCATTAAAGGGCGAGGTGGCCATTAAAAGGCGAGGTGGCCATTGAAAGATGAGGCGGTATGTTTAGATTTTGTAACCATAGAAATTAATTTTGTATGTAGTGCGGGTGCAGGCTGTGAAGGTTCAGGTTCTATAACGAAATGCGTCATTAACAAGTGAGGTGGTAGGTTTAGATATTGTTACCAAAATTAGGAATTAAATTTGTAAGTAGCGTGGAGGATATAAGGATTCACGTTCAATAACAAAATGCTTAGCTCTAGCTATTAGTTTAATGATTTTTGTTGAAGGTGTGGTCAGGATTGGCCGATCGGAACAAGATATTCTCGTGGAGGTTTAGTTTCAGATTAGCCAGCACACTGGGACGTGTGCAGGTCAGGATGGCCGTGTCGGAGGGCAGATATCTGTGGAACGCTGGCGCCATCTATCGGCGTCGACAGAGTCAATGGTGGCAGTCCGGCGGGAGTCACTCGACAGTTGTCGAGTAGCGCTCGATCGGAACAGTCAACTGTTGAAACTGTCGCGTTCCTAGCTATTAGTGTTAATGAGTTTGTGTAAATTGATATCGGGAACATTAAGTGATTGAACATTATAAACCGAGTTAATTAATACAGTGTTTGATTGCACCAACAATACCCATGAACGCCCACAGAATAAGAAATTAAATAATGGATTTAATTAATAACGATGTCGGCGGAGAACCCTACGCCCCTGTGTTTTATGTTTCTCCGTTCTCTCTTATTCTCCGACATATATATATATAATGCGACTGGCAAACGTATGGTAAGCAACGAGTAAGCGTTGCGGGTGATTTTTTATTTTTACAATTTCTTGCCCTTTCCCTTGTATATGGTTTTTTTTCCAATTAACATGTCCCAAAAAAGGAAAAATGGACTTAAATAGAGTCGCTTGCCCCGCGGGTCGAAGGACGAAAAAAGGCGGTCTTGTATTTATAGGGTCATACCTTGCAATAATAAAACTTAATTAAAGGGTTTTCATTGATATTCACATCACTTATATAATCAAAAACACAAATAATCACTAATAAACACTTACAGTTTATAAAATACCAAATAAAAACTTAACGACCTTTGACGCGACACACGCGTTAGTAACGGTCACTTTGTTTTTGTTTTTTCTACTGTCTGGTGTTCTCTATGTATATTTTTTTATGACAGTTGCCGAGAAGCGAACTAGGTAATACATATTATGACCTAAAAGAAAGAGATGCTTATATTTCTGATTGTCCGAATTGAGACAGAAATATCGTATCGTGTCAACTAGTAGTTGACATGGGCGTTTCACTACTATTACTCATTTGTTTTACTTGTTAACCATCGCTTACTTGCCGTTTCGGAACACCTTAATGCTCTAAAGTATTAAATGTCCGTAATAATATTCAAGCGGAAAAGTTATATAATGCGACTGGCAAACTTATGGTAGATAACGAGTAAGCGTTGGGCGTGCTTTACGATTTTTACACTTATATATATATGTTTGTCATATTTCAGTCTGTCTGAAATTCCTTGAGAACCACGCACCCTTGTTCCGTGAAAGGATATCGAGTGATAAGCGTTTGCGCACACTCATATGGAAATGCAACAGTGTTAGTGCTCGGCCCGCCATCATGGCTATTTATGGCGTGGTGTTTCAAACTGTTTCGGATGTTACATCTATTCAGGTAAGTCCAATTTATTTTTTAATAGCCCAGTGTTCTGATTCTTCCAGAATTATATTTAATATGAGTATTAACCAACTTGAGTGAATTAAGTGTATTGTTATTGTCATGAAAAGTGGGTTTTTTGTAATTTGTGTACTATACTTGTACAGAATCAAGTGTGTGATATTTGTATTGAGAATTGAGTGTATTGTATTTGCTTTGGAGAATTGATTAAATTGTTATTAATGACTGAATGTTTTGCTATCATTGTATTTAAAGTTGAATGCGCTTGCAATGAAAAACGAGTGTACAATATTTGTAAGCAGAATCAAGAGTGTGATACTTTTACCGAAAATTGAGTGTATTGTATTTGCTTTGGAGAACTGATTAAATTGTCATTAATGACTGAATGTTTTGCTATCATTGTATTTAAAGTTGAGTGCGCTTGCAATGAAAAACGAGTGTACTATATTTGTAATCAGAATCAAGTGTGTATTAATTGTATTGAAAGTTGAGTGCATTGTATTTGACTTGAGAAATTGTTTAAGTTGTTTATGATGACTGACAGTTTTGCTGTTATTTTATTAAAAGTAGTAGACTCGCAATGAAAAACGAGTGTACTATATTTGTAATAAGAATCTAGTGTGTGATGTTTGTATTGAGAATTGAGTGTATTGTATTTGATTTGCAGAAGTGATGATAATTTTAGTAGAGTGAAAGTTTTGTTAACAGTCTATTAAAAGTTGGGTACACTCGCCATGAAATCGAGTGTACAATAAATTGTAATCGTAATCAAGTGTGTGATACTTTTACCGAAAATTGAGTGTATTGTATTTGCTTTGGAGAATTGATTAAATTGTCATTAATGACTGAATGTTTTGCTATCATTGTATTTAAAGTTGAGTGCGCTTGCAATGAAAAACGAGTGTACTATATTTGTAATAAGAATCTAGTGTGTGATGTTTGTATTGAGAATTGAGTGTATTGTATTTGATTTGCAGAATTGATGATAATTTTAGTAGAGTGAAAGTTTTGTTAAATGCTGAATACATTTGAAATGACAATCAAGTGTGGGATATTTGTACCGACGGTTGAGTGTAATCATATTTGTTACAGCAAATTTTAAATAATGAAATCTATCCGCGTACAAAATCCCCGCGTTTCTATGAGAGGTTCACGGCTTTACGTGTCTTGACAAACATACATACACTGAAATCAATGGGTGATTTGAGCGAACACGTCGACCTGCAAGTGCTGGAGTTCGATATCCGGAATGGAAACGTCAATTATGAAACATGTGAAGCGGTGAGCTTTTTTCATACTTTTTATAGCAATCTTTTTTCACAAATAGGTTGGTAAAACCTTTTAAAATAACAGATTATATATTTGTGATAAATATGTCTCTAAAAGGTTGTCCATCCCTGTCAAAATGCCCCGGAATGTGTTAGGCTAAATGAACATATTTTTCAATGGCCGAGACGTGTTGAAAAGATTTTCTACACTTAAAACATTTATCAACCTTATAAAAATGTCTTCCAGATATTTGTCAATCCTAAAAATGAGCCACAAATTTGTCAACCCCCTAAACAGGCCCTACAGAAGGCTTTCAACTGATATAAATGTCACACAAAAGGTTTTCAACCTTTAAAAGTCCTATAAATATTTATCAACGGTCTAACAATGTCCTATATAAGTTTGTCAATCCTTAAATGGGTCCTACAGAAGGCTTTCAACCGTTATAAATCTCTCCCAAAAGGTTTTCAACCGTTATAAATCTCGAAAAAAAGGTTTCCAAATGTTATGAAATCTCCCCCAAAAGGTTTTCAACAGTTATAAATATCGAAAAAAAGGTTTTCACCCATTATAAATCTCCAACAAAAGGTTTCAACTGTTATAAATCTCTCACAAAAGGTTTCTAAATGTTATAAATCTCACACAAAAAGTTTTCAACCGTTATAAATCTCTCCCACAAGGTTTTATAACCGTTAAAAATCTCGAAAAAAAGGTTTTCACCCGTTATAAATCTCCAACAAAACGTTTCAAGTGTTATAAATCTCCCCCAAAAGTTTTTCAACCTTTATTACTCTCACAAAAGGTTTCCAAATGTTATAAATCGCACACAAAAAGGTTTTAACTGCTATTAATCTCCCCAAAAGGTTTTCAACCGTTATAAATCTCTCACAAAAGGTTTCCAAATATTATAAATCTCCAACAAAAGGTTTCAAGTGTTATAAAGGTTTTAGATATCTTTTCAACCTTTTCAGGTATCATGGTGCCTACAATCTAATATACAATTCGCTGGTCGATTGCTCCAAGCGGCCATTTTGTTTTACGACAATCTTCCTCCCAATAAAAGGAGGGACACTGCCATACACTCTCTCCTACTAACGGATCCAGGAGTGAGAACTGTGAGTGTCATTCAATTCATGTTTTAAATTGTTGTTGTTTGCAAATGTGTAATTCTTGTCTGAAATACATTGCTCGCAGCAATAAGACCGCCTTTGCACGCTTATATCATAGGTATAAGTATCATACTTTGTATGTCTTTTTATCTTATGTGCAATAGTGTTTTCTGTTTCTCTCGCGCTTTCTCCCTCTCCATTGTTTGGAAGAGGGAGACGGGAACTAAAAAAAAATTTTGAATTTGCAATGTTTGTCACTTAACAACGCTTTTCCCACGTTCACACGGCATCGTTAGCCACGCGGGGAATACGTAGTTTGAATTCGCAATGTTTGTCACTTAACAACGCTTTTCCCACGTTCCCACGGCATCGTTAACCACGCCAGGAATACCTAGTTTGAATTCGCAATGTTTGTCACTGAACAGCGCTTTTCCCACGTTCACGCGGCATCGTTAACCACGCGGGGAATATCTAGTTTGAATTTGCAATGTTTGTCACTGAACAGCGCTTTTCCCATATTCCCACGGCATCGAGAATCACGCCAGGAATACCTAGTTTGAATTTGCAATGTTTGTCACTTAACAGCGCTTTCCCCATGTTCCCACGGCTTCGTTAACCACGCGGGGATAACCTAGTTTGAGTTCGCAATAATTTTCACTGACGCGCGCTTTTTGCATTTTCCCACGGCATCGGGAACCACGCGGGAATACTTAGTTTAATGTAATTATTGTATTTCAGGCCGCAACAAATTTCCTCATAACGCAATCTATTAACACAGACTCTAAAGAAGCATGTGTGAAAGTATGGAGTGATATATTCGATACAGACAACAATAAAGACACTATTGTTATAGAGAATTCTATGTATATAGTGAAAGATGTTATTAATTATGTAAAGTGTGTGTTGGAAACATTTCTAGATGGAGATGAAACCGTGAGTGGCACTTTAAATACTCTATATTGTGTATTTTTTATATATAACATTGATAACTTCTGCCTGATTACGATCGGCATTAAGCATCATTTTAAATTGGAATTTTTTAACGTGGAGTGAGCTGATGAATGGCGGACAGAAGCTGAGACGGAGATATAAGTTAGTGTAAATAGAAAAGAGAGAGTTACATTAGTAGAGGCAAAAGAGAGTTTCATTAGTAGGGGCAACTGAGAGTTACATTAGTAGGGGCTACAGAGAGTTTCATTATAAGGGGCAAGTCAGAGTTTCATTAGTAGGGGCAAGAGAAAGTTTTATTAGTAGAGGCAACTGAGAGTTACATTTATAGGGACAAGAAAGAGTTTCATTAGTAGGGGTGACAGATAATTACATTAGTAGAGGCAAGAGCGAGTTTAATTAGTAGGGGTAACAAAGAATGACATTAGTAGTGGCAAGAGTAGTGCGCGGGCACATATTTCTGTCTTCCTCTCCTAGCCAATGCATAATATATATCACTCAGTAGTTAAATTTCAGACTTTATTAGGGTTACGCGAACGGTGATTTGTTGATTATGTCGTTATTTGATTTTGCTCTTCAACAATTTTATAAACTAATATTTAGTTGAAGTAGAACTCCTTAACGCTCGCTTGACTTGGTGAATGCTTGAGAGCGTTACGATAAGTGTGATCTGGCGAGGCGAACGTCCTTCGAACATAAAAATAGACAAAACATATTGTAAATTGTATTGAACAATAAAGACACGCCTCCAACGCGCTTACTTGTTAACTACGCTACGTTTGTCAGTCAGAAGCCTATAAGTCTTTTATTGTGCAGTAAAATAGGGAACCAGCTTGGTTTTCGTAACTATAAGACGTCAAAGGGATTATATGTAAAGGATTTCATATTTCAGAATCTTCCAGAAAGGGTTCCGGCATTGATCTCCCTCCTGGTGAAGGTCTTGGATTTGAGCTCGTGCAGCGACTTGCCTTGTTCTTCACTCGCACGAGTACTCCGTCAATGTGCGAGTACACACACGCTATTAGCGCCGGCCGCCATTTTGTGCGGCCTGTACTCCGGTGAGATATACGAGGTAGTTGAGTTTTGCCCATTTGCCACACATACACACACAACAGACACGCTTACACAATAAACACATGGTTAGATAAACACACCCATAAAACAGACATGTACATGCAGGCATACATAATAAATACATTCTTATATAAACACACACACACACACAAAACAGACAGGCACATGCAAGCATACATAATAAATACATGCTTAGATATACACACATACAATGTACATAAAGACATATCTACAAGTATACATTTTTAGATGTCATTGCACGCACACACAAACACACACACACATGCACACGTGTCGGATTGTTTTCCAGTAACTTGGTGGGCGAAATATGTAAAATTTTGTCACTTAGCCTAATATTAAGTTTAGAGTTCACGACTGACTAAATTAGAGCGGTTTAGAGTCACCAATGTCTCCTGTTCCAGGAATTATCAATAGAGCAATGTGCTGATGAGGAGTTGAGGGTGCAATGCTCCGTGGCACTTCTGGGATTACCTGATGAGGTCCAGTGTCCGTTCTCGGACATGCTGATTGCGATTGAGGTTAGGAAAATCATATTAGATAATAATATTGTATGAAACAATAAAGACACTCCCCCAAAGCGCTTGCTCACTAAAATATCAACGTTTGCCAGCCTCAGTTGCTGCATATAAACAGGCCATTTTGGCGTCAAATTCGCGTAAGCAGAAGTCTTATATTGGTGTAGTTAGTTGGTAATTTCTAAGTTTGATTCGTAGAAGGGCCTAGCAATGTATGCGTGTGATAGTATATATAAAATAATTAAGGATATATTTCAAATAAAATGGTATTTTAAATAAAGGATACGGTTCGTCATTTGATTAAATCATATTCTTAGAAAGAATGGTAGACCAATGTCGTTCCTTTTAGCGAATTTGTAAACATTGTAAATGATACCAATTTGGGATAACATTGTTGTAAAAATTCATAAACAATTAGAATTACTTAGATTATATTCATTGTAACTATTAAAAACTAACAGGGAATGGTAGTTTCTGTTTTTGATGTTCTGCCGTAATAGGCTCATCAGGAAAAGTATAAAATATCGTAGAAGTTAGTAGAGTGCTCAATTTTTAATCAACGTTAGCTACCAGTTATTGTGTTTTAAGTTAGTTGTGTCGGTAAAAAGGGCTGCTCTCCGATACAAAGCTAAATGTATTTAAATTAAAACTGATGTCTTTTTCATACGTCATAATGATAATTGTGTGCTATTTGTTTTTATATTTAATGATAATGTATTTTATTGTAATTTATATTAAATATAGCATGAATAAAAAATTGTTTAAATTATTATGATTATAATTACTGCTTATTGCTTTATTTCTCTCTATTTCTGACACGTTGCTCGGCAAAGATTAAAGAATCATATTTAACCTAATATACGACCTTGCAGATAATACTCTCAAAGAACGACATAGAGTCGTCAGTTATCAGTAAAGCAGTACGAACTCTTGATAGACTGTTGGAAGACAATACTGGAGGGGATGACACTCGTATGGTCAGTGTGAGTAGTCTCTATTATATCTGTTATCTTATAGAGAGAGAGAGAGAATTTTTCAGAGAGATAGAGAGAATTGTCGGCAATATAAACGTAGAGATTTGTTTCATAGAGTGATTTATTTTAGAGAGAGGTTTAATAAAGAGCTTTGTTTGAAAGAGAGAGATAGAAAGTGATTTGTTTCATAGATTGTTTTGTTTAAGAGAGATGGAGAGAGGGAGTTTTTACATAGAAATGTTTGTTTCAGAGATAGGGTTGTTGCATAGAGACGTTTGCTTCAGATTTAGAGTTGTTGCGCAGAGTTGTTCGTTTCAGTGATAAATGTTGTTGCATAGATTCGTTTGTTTCAGAGATAGAGTTGTGTTGCATAGAGACGTTTGTTTCAGAGATAGAGTTGTGTTGCATAGAGTCGTTTGTTTCAGAGATGGAGTTCTTGCATAGATACGTTTGTTTAAGAGATAGAGTTGTTGTATAGAGTCGTTTGTTTCAGAGATAGAGTTGTGTTGCATAGAGACGTTTGTTTCAGAGAGAGTTGCTTCATAGACAGAGTCCGAGAGAATTATTAGAGAGAAAGGTGTTTTTCGTTGAGAAGTTTGAGAGAGAGAGAGAGTGTGAGTGCTGTTTCATGGAGGGGGTCTATTTGAGAGAGAGAGAGAGAGTTGTTTCAGAGAGTGAAGCCACGCATGTAACTCATATATTATGTATGCTTAAAAGTGATAGCTTTTGTTTACGGAGGGAGAGGACGAGAGAGAGGAAATGTTTTATTTGATTAAGTAATTTTTTTATGAAAATATTTTTATTTTATTATTAATATTTTTTCAGATTATACAGAGTTTGAGGAGAATTTCTCAACGTGTTGAGAGAGAGAATAAAAATGATAGAATCTTACATAATGATATTTTTATGTTTATAGGTGAGAATGCAATAAGAGGTTTTATTTTGGTATATTATATATACCAAATATATAATATAGTATATTTTAAGAGAATTTCAAGAGATATATTTAGTGACAGGTGACAATAATAAACTGGACGACTTGACAACTAACAATGTTTTATATTTCTAAAGTACTCGACGTGTATCAAGACGTGTATCAAGTTGCTTGGTCTTGCTCTTTAAAAGCCTCCCCTAATTAGTGACAGGTGACAATAAGAAACTGGACGACTTAAATTTTTAGTCGCTTTGTCATTCTCTATAAAAGCCACTCTCAATTAGTGAGAGGTGACGATAATAAACTATACGACTTAACAATTGACAATGTCTCATGTTTCTAAAGTACTTTCGGTTGCTTGGTCTTGCTCTTTAAAGGCCAACCCTAATAAGTGACAGGTGACAATAACAAACTGGACGACTTAACAATGTTTCATATTTCAAAAGTATTTTTAGTCGCTTTGTCATTCTCTATAAAAGTCACTGTCATTTAGTGACAGGTGACGATAATAAACTATACGACTTAAGAATTAACAATGTCTCATATTTCTAAAGTACTTTCGGTTGCTTGGTCTTGCTCTTTAAAGGCCAACCTTAATAAGTGATAGGTGACAATAACAAACTGGACGACTTAACAACGTTTCATATTTCAAAAGTATTTTTGGTCGCTTTGTCACGTCTCTATAAAAGTCACTGTCAATTAGTGACAGGTGACGATATTAAACTATACCGCTTACAATTAACGTTGCTTTATATTTCAAAGTACTTCCGATCGCTTGATCTTTCTCTGTAAAAGCTACCTCTAATTAGTCACAGGTGACAATGATAAATTGTATGACTTACCAATGAACAATATATATTAAATATATATATGGTAAAATAAGAGAAACCTGGTATTTCAGGAAAATATGGAAGACAATTCAATATAGATCATGACGTAACAAATTCAGACAAAATTCTTATTTACAAATTGAAAAACACCCTGACATTGGATTTACCGCTTGAAACTGGATTGATTAAGGTATTTTGTTAATTATTTTTATTGCTTACATCACATCTGATGATAAGTGATGGTATAAGTTGTAAGCCAATAATGCGTTTTCTACTAAGTTTCCATTTACCAATACATTTTGATAGACTAGTTAAAATATTGGTCAATTTGTATAGAAAATGTGTTCAATTATCCTTCGAATATGGTCCTACGAGCCGGATTTCTACCTAATACAAATGTTTTTTTCTGTGATCTAGTTGGATGGTAAATGATACAGTCACTGACGCTAACGTAACGTAGTAACGCTTTAACCTGGTAAATTAATGGTCGATATTTGCTATAGGAAATTTGTTCAGTATGACCTTACCTGTCCTTCAAATATGGCCCCTCGAGCCGGATTTCGGATTTTGACCTACTATTATCAATGTTTTAACAAAGTTGGCTTTGTCTGTGATCTATAAATGATGATACAGTCATTGATGGTAAGTCTTTAACATGGTAAACTAATGGTCGATATGTGCTTTAGGAAATATGCACTTTGACCTTAACCGATAGACTGTCGAGCCGTGTATTCAATAAGACCTAACCTTTCCTTCAAATATGGTCCTTCGAACCGGATTTCCATCTACTTTTATCAATGTTTTTATAAAGTTTGCTTTTTTCTGTCATCTAATTGAATGGTAAATGATAGAGTCGCTGATGGTATCGTTTTAAATTGGTAAACTTGTGGGGTACATGATTGCTGATGTGCCGTTAATCAAGTAAGATAGTCGCACGGGGAACGTGTAACGCACATAACGTTTTAAACTATTATCTAAAAAGGTTTTTATTTAAATCATAAAGTACCACCCGTGGTAGTTTTAGAGTAAAATCTATAAACTAATGGTCGAGAACTGCTTTAAAAAATTTATTCAATATACTCTTACACTTTGACCTTAACTGATTTTCGAGCCGTGTGTTCAATATGACCTTATCTGTCCTTCAAGTATAGTCCTTCGAGCCGGACTTCTAAATACTTTCTCAACGGTTTTCTGTTATCTAATCGAAAGATAAATGATAATTCGGTCATTGTTGGTAACGCTTTATCCTGGTAAAAGATCATTTACCACCACTACAATGCGATCAGTTGACGGCGTCGTTGGCGCAGTGGTGCGAGTATTAGCACGCTTTGCTTGAGGTCCCGGGTTCGATCCCCGGTAGGAATTTAGAAAATTGTATTTTCTAAGTCTGGACGGGTGGGAGGCTTTGGCCGTGGTTAATTACGACCCTATCAGCAAAGACGTACCGCCAAACAGTGATTTGTGTTCTGCTACGCTGCTATGTAGAAACCATAAGAGATATATCGGCTCCCATCTTAGACTGTATCATCATTTACCATCAGGCGAGTTCATAGTGAAGTGGTAAACTGTCAGCAATAATAAAAAAGCTGTTCCGAAATACTGATCGATCTTTTCTATAGGAAATTTGTTTAATGAACACTTTAACCTTAACTAATGGTCCTTCGAGCCATATGTTAACATAGTTAGCTTTTAACTGTGATATAATCGGATGGTAAATGATTATACATGCCCTGAATGCGTGAACCTGGCAAGAGATAATATACCAGTTTATTATTATAGAAAATTTGTTCAATATTCAGTATGACATTACTTGTCCTTCAAATATGGTCCTTAAAGCCGGATTTAAATATATTTAATTGTTTAAAAAGATAGCCTTAGACTGTTATCCGGTATTATAACCGATTGATAAGTGATGAGTTTTGCTGGTAGAGTTGTAACTAGCTATGGCCAAAGGCCACTAATCAATAAAAAATAAGAAATTATAGAGACAATATAAATTACAGATTTTTTGTTTCATAAGGATCGACCTTATGTTTAAGAATGTAACTACCCTCAGTTTTGAAAAAAACTTAATTTCAGTTGAATTTAAGTGGTGTTCTCTACTCAGCTATAATACAAGAGGATCCGAATGCTTTGAAATCGCTGTTTTCAATTGTCAGTGCCAATTGTAAGTAGGGTTTAATTTTGTTAAAATGCATTTTACCTTAAATAAGTTGCTTTATTTTCCATGATTAAGTTAAAATACTTTTATAAAGTTGCTGTGTACGTCTATCACTAAATTCACACAAAAATGTCATTGTAAATCATTTCGAGGAAATAGAATAATTATAAAGGATTATAATAACAGGATGATGTTATTGGAGCTAATCATGGGATGGATAAAATTGGAACTGTTAATGGGTTTTGTGACATAGGAACTAATAATGTGCTAAATGTCATTAGAACTAATAATACGATGGATAATATACATATAAACGCCAATACAAATAATAATGCTATAGATAATATTGGAACAATTAATGTATTTGATGCCATTAAAACTAATAATAGGGTAGGTAACATTAGAACTAATAATAGAATAGATCACGTTAAAACTAATAATGGTTATGAGATTGGAACTAATGTACTAAATGCCATTAGAACTAATAATGCGATAAATACTGGAACAATTAATGTGTTAGATGCCATGAGAACTGATATTGAGATAGATAACATTGAAACTATTAATAGTATAGGTAACATTGGAACTAATAATGGAATAGATAAAATTGGAATTGACAATAAGATAGATAACATTGGAATATACAATGAGATAGATAACACTATAAATATAATTATATTGTTATTTTTGTTAATTGTAGTATCTACGAGAAAAGATACGATCGTGCAATTAGTGTTAGTGAGAATGTTAGTCTGTCTGTCACACTCCGCTATTGACTCGCAATCAATCCAAACGGCTGTATCGCTTTGTGATGATGTTTGTGTCAATGAATTGATTAGGGTGAGTTTATTTCACTACATTTTTCCGGCGAGTCTACCTACTATTACTACTCGGGTACTCAATAAAATATTTTGACATTTCTTTCAGTATATCTCTATGGAGAAGTGTTCACGAGCTCGGAAGTTGCTTCTAGAAGGATTAGAAGTACTTCTGCAGTCGAATGATGGTAGAAGTCTAGAGAACATGCTGGAATACTTTATGGAGAACGATATTGACTGTAAGAAAATATTCTTGTTTTTCCATCCCCTTTCCAATTACGTCCTGCGTCCTTTCCAACTCTATCTTACATCCTTTCTAAGTCCATCCTGCGTTCGTTCCAACTATATCTTGTGTCCTTTCTAATGCCAGCTTGTGTCCTTCCCAACTACGTCTTGCGTCCTTTTCAAATCCGTCTTACATTCTTTCTAACTCCGTCTTATATCCTTTCTAACTCCATCCTACGTCCTTTCCAACTATGTTTGTATCCTTTCTAATTCCATAGTGCGTCCTTTCCAACTCCGTCTTGCATCCATCGCAACTCCCTCCTTTCCAACTCCGTCTTATATCCTTTCTAACTCCATACTACGTCCTTTCCAACTATGTTTTGTGTCCTAATTCCATCTTGCGTCCTTTCCAACTCCATCCTGCGTCCTTTCCAACTCTGTCTTACATCCTTTCCAACTCCATTCTGCGTCCTTTCCGACTCTGTATTATGTCCTTTCTAATTCCAACTTGCGTCCTTTCTAGTTACGCCTTGCTTCCTTTCCAACTCCGGCTTATTTCCTTCGCAACTCCGTCCTGTGTCCTTTCCAATTCCGTCTTACATCTTTCGCAACTTCGTCTTGCGTCCTCTCTAACATATCCTTGTTAACTCCATCCTACGTCCTTTCCAACTAGGTTTAGTGTCCTTTCTAATTCCATCTTGCGTCCTTTCCAACTCCGTCTTACATCCTTCGCAACTCCGTCCTGCGCTCTTTCCAACTCCGTCTTACATCCTTTCTAACTCCATCCTGCGTGCTTTCCGACTTTGTATTGTGTCCTTTATAATTCCAACTTGTGTCCTTTACAATTACGTCTTGCGCCCTTTCCAACTCCGTCCTGCGTCCTTTCCAACTACGCCTTGCGTCCCTTCCCACTCCGTCCCGCGGCCTTTCCAACTCCGTCCTGCGTCCTTCCCAACTACGTCTTGCGTCCTTTTCAACTCCGTCTTACATTCTTTCTAACTCCGTTCTTCGTCCTTTCCAACTACGTCTTGCGTGTTATCGTGGATGTATTGATAAATCTTTTCTAATCAAATATGTGTTATACTATTAAAGAGTGTATTATCACTTACAACGGTAAAAATTATTACGAATATACCAAATGGTTATAACAACACCTGCCGGATCAGATTTTAAACATATATCCTTATTTTCAGCCACGAATCAATCGCAAACAGACATAACAGAGTTTTTACTCAAACAACTAAAAAACAATAATACCCTCTGTCAAAACTACCTTCAGAAGATGATAAAAAAAATCATTCAAACGGACTTTAAAAATGGCGACGTTTTCAAAATTGCCGCCGAAATTTTTTTAGAAAAAATAGAATTGTTTACAACGAAATCCGTCAAAGACCTTATGGAAAACGTATTAAAAATGACGAATTCATCGAAAACAATAGATTTGACTAAAACCGACGCCATATTGGATTTCGTAAAAAAAATTTGGCAGACTAAAAATAAAGATATGAAATATTCCACAGATAATATAGTCGAAGTGTATATTGAAGTTGTTGGAATTGAATTTGTTAATTTGAGGGTACTTTTGAAAGTTTTAAAGGTCATTGACCTTGAAGATGATAGTATTGAGAAGATCTTTCTAGAAAAGGATCTGTTGGTTAATCTATTGAATAAGGCTTCTACGGGAATTGATATTTGTGATACGGAGGCTCTATTGGATTTGTATAATGGATATTTTAAAATTGTTTGGGAGGTCGATATGGGGGTAAGTAATTATTAATTTTACAATTTAATACAATTGTGGGTTTAAGACTCAAAAGGCAGCTTTCTTTTGGGGTTTTAGGACTATAAGGTAGCGTTGTTTTGGGCTTTTAAGACTACTATAGAGCGGCATGGTGAGTCAATGCTCCAAAACCCCTCTTGGATAAGAGAGGAGGCCTATGCTTAGAAGTGATATGTTAGCGCCCAGGCTGATATGTGTAGCTCACTAACCCACTGTGGATCATTATAGTGGGTTTATACTCTAAAAAATCTTTCTTGATTGAGGAGTTCTGTGCTTAGAAGTGAGACGATAATACCCCGGCTGATAAGTGTAGCCCAACAAGCCGCTATAGTGCAGCGTGGTGAGTTTATGTTTTAAAAACTTTGTCTAATGAGCGGGGAAGCCTATGCATAAAAGTGAGACTATAAAGCCTGTGCTCTGCAGTAGCCCGTTTGTATCTCTAAAAGGTATATCTAGCCAACCAACCCTCTACAGACCAGCGTTGTCGGTTTTTGCTCTAAAACTTCTGTCCTATGAGTAAGGATGCCTATGCTCTGCAGTAGGACGTCTGTAACCCTAAAAGGTATTTGTAGCCCAAGAACCCAATATAGACCAGCGCGGTGGGTTTATGCTCTAAAAACATTGTCCTATGAGTAAAGAAGCCTATGCTTTGCAGTAGGCCGTTTGTAACCCCAAAAGGTATATGTAGCCCACCAACCCTCTACAGACCAGCGTTGTGAGCTTTTTCTCTAAAAATTCTGTCCTATGAGAAAGGAAGCCTATGCTCTGCAGTAGGACGTCTGTAACCCTAAAAGGTATTTGTAGCCCAACAACCCAATATAGACCAGCGCGGTGGGTTTATGCTTTAAAAACTTTGTCCTATGAGTGAGTAGGTCTGTGCTTAGAAGTGAGAAGATAATGTCCCGATTGATATATGTAGCCCACCGACCCCACTATAGAGCAGCGTGGTGGTTTTATGCTCTAAAAACTTTGTCCTATGAGGGAGGAGGCCTGTGCTTAAAAGTGAGACGATAATGTCCCAATTCATATAAGTAGCCCACAAACCCACTATAGAGCAGCGCGGTGGTTTTACGCTCTAAAAACTGTCCTATGAGTAAGGAGGCCTATTAAGAAACTTTCCTTTATTTCTAGGAATCTCTATACAATATACTCACAGAACTAACACCATTAGATATTATAAGGCTAAACAGAAAAGTATCAAACTTTCTCACTCAAGTAGATAAGAGTTACTCGCATAGAGTAATAATAAAATGGATAAAAAAACAAAACATCAAACTCATAACTGACTCCATAGAGAAATATATATTCGATGAGAATCACTCAGTTGTACAAGCTTTGAAAATTGTACTAAATTTGTATGTGGATGCGAGTGATGAGCCGATTTTGATGGAACTCTGTTCGGGTTTAAAGAGATGGGTGGATTGGATAGCGATAATAAACGCAACGGGTTACATAGAGAGGAATTTGATCAATAAAATGGCGTTTCTAACCGATTTAGTTGAGGTTTCCATCAAGTTTCTATCGGATCACGATATAATGGAGCTAACAAAAGGTAATATCAATGTGTTAAGGCTCATTTACACTTGCTCTAGTAACGCTAAAAAGCACTTGTTTTTAAGCTCATTTATATTATATATAGTAGCAAGTAGTATTAAAAATTGCTCTTGTGATCAGTAGAGTTATGGTTTTGTATTAAGGCACATTTACACGTTAGCTAGTAGCAAGTGTCAATTGCAAAAAATGTTGTTTTAAAGCTTATGTACACTTTTGTAGCAAGATTTTATTTTAAGGTCAATTTACACATTAACCAGTAACAAGTAGAAAAAAAAGTCTGTAGATGTTCCTTTAAGGTTTATGTATACTTTATCTAGTAGCAAGAATTTTTTAAGGCCTATTTACACGTTAGCCAGTAGCAAGTGTCAATCTCAAAAAAATAGTTTTTGTGATTCTGTAGATGTTCTGTTAACGTTTATCTAAATTTGGTTTTAAAGCCGATTTATAGATTAGCCAGTAATAAGTGTCAAGTGCACAAAATAATAGTTTAAGTGAGTCTGTAGATGTTCTTTTGAGGTTTATGAGCACTTTATTTATGAGATTTTTTTTTGTTTTAAAGCCGATTTACACATTATCCAGTAGTAAGTGTTAAATTAGGCAAGTGCAAGAATATTAGACTTTGTGACTGTAGATTTTATTTTAGAGTGTATGTAAACTTTATCTTGTAGCAAGATTTTGTTTTAAAGCCGCTTTACACATTAGCCAGTAGCAAATGTCAAGTGCAAAGATATTAGATTTCGTTAGTGTAGATGTTTTTTCAAACTTTATGTACACTTTATCTAGTAGCGAGTAATAAAAACAACACTTGTATTTAGCAGATAGATGGATAGGTTTTGTTTTAAGGCTGATTTACACGTTAGCCAGTAGTTAGTGTTAATTGCCAAAAAAACATTGTTTTTGTGAGTCTGTAGTTGTTCTTTGAACGTTTATGTGAATTTTATCTATAAGCAAGTAATAGATATAGCACTTGTTATTAGTAGTCTGTTGATTTTGTTTTTAAGGCCGATTTACACATTAGCCAGTAGCAAGTATCAAGTGCTAAAATTAGTACATTTCGTGACTCTAGATGTTCTTTTAAAGTTTATAAAGGCTTTCTTTAGTACCAAGAACTTTTTCAAGGCCCATTTACACGTTAGCCAGTAGCAAGTGTCAATTGCAAAAAAATTGTTTTTGTGAGTTTGTAGATGTTCTTTTAACTTTTATGTGCATTTTATCTCGAACCAAGTAGTAAAAATAGCACTTGTTATTAGTAGTCTGTTGATTTTATTTTTTAAGGCCGATTTACACATTAGCCAGTAGCATATACAAGTGAAAAAATTAGGTCTTTTTATCAACAGTCTATAGATTCTGTGTAAAGACCATTTACTGTCTGCTTAGTAACAATTGTGTAGAATTGTATTTTAAGTCCTATTTACACTTCGTAAAGTTGCAAGTGACATTTGTAAAAGGTTTCTTTTTGTTGATATTTGCCTTAGATTTTGTTTTAAGGTGGATTTACCCCTTAACTAGCAGAAAGTGACAATGAATATCTGTCTTGTTCAGTAGTCTATATTATTAACTCAATAAGAAGTAGAAAGTGTGAAAAAGTTAGCTGATCCTTTAGTTTTGAAAGTGCTAATTTAGTTAGTTTTAAGGCTCATATACACTTATATCAGTATCAAGTGCAGGTGGCAAGTAAAAGTGCCAACAATATCCCCAATCTTCTCCTTTATCACTTAAGCCCTAGTTACACTTTCATTATTGGGAAATATGCATTGGAAATAGTTTATTTACACTATCATCAGTGGAAAGTACAGGTGGCAAATAAAACTGCCAACAATATCCGCAATCTTCTCCTGTTTCACTTAAGGCCCATTTACACATTAACAAGTACGAAACGTGCATTGGGAATAGTTTATTTACACTATTATCAGTGGCAAGTGCTGGTGGCAAATAAAAATGCCAACAATATCCCCAATCTTCTCCTTTGTTACTTAAGGCCCATTTACACTTTGACTAGTAGGAAAATTGCGTTGTGAATAGTTTAGTACATCATGTGCTGAGTCAGTGTTTTATATATGTAGATTCGGATAAAAATATGGCCAAGTTCTTCGCTACGTTCACGCCGGCGATATTTAAGCGTTTTGTGAAGAAACCACATATACTCGTGCGAAACGAAATGTCTGGATGCTGCAAGGTCTTAAATCACATTGTGAAGTACGCAGCCAACACCAACCAGTCAAGTGACGTCTTGGAATTGGTTAATTTGGTAAGTTTTTATTAATATGTAGAAATCCTTTGCCGTGCAGTGCATACATGTAAAAAACAAGATGCCCCATTTTATGATAATATTTTGAACGATTTACATTTTTTCTTCGTGATGATCATAAACCGTGTTTACCTTCAACCTTGATGACGAATAGCCGTGATGACATTCTGCTGGGATGACATATAGCCTTGTTAACGTACAGATGTAATGACTTATAGCCGTAATGACTTACAGCCTTAATGATATATGGCAATGATGACCTAGTGCCGTGAAGATGTATACATGTGATAATCAATAGCCGTGATGAAGTATAACCGTTATGGTCTTTAGCTTTGATGATGTATAACCGTTATGGTCTATAGCTTTGATTATGTATAACCGTTATGGTTTATAGCTTTGATGACGTATAACCGTTATGGTCTTTAGCTTTGATGACGTATAACTGTTATGGTCTATAGCTTTGATGACGTATAACCGTTATGGTCTATAGCTTTGATGATGTATAACTGTTATGGTCTATAGCTTTGATGATATATAACCGTTATGGTCTATAGTTTTGATGATGTATAACCGTTATAGTCTATAGCTTTGATGACGTATAACCGTTGTGGTCTATAGCTTTGATGAAGTATAACCGTCATGGTCTATAGCTTTGATGAAGTATAACCGTTATGGTCTATAGCTTTGATGATGTATTACCGTTATGGTCTATAGCTTCGATGATGTATAACCGTTGTGATCTATAGCCATCATGCCGACCTATAGCCGAATTTACATTCTGCTTGGATGTCATATAGCTATTCACGTACAGCTGTGATGATGTATTGCAGTGATGACCTATAGGATTGTTCAGCCGGGATGACATATGGCCCCGCTGACTTACATCCATAATGATATTGCCTTAATGGCCTATAGCGAGTAATAGCTGTGATGACCTTTAACTAAAGTCAATGTAGACTTTTTTATTGCGTTTTGAGCGCTTGACAGTGATCTCAACCGGTGGTAGGTGATGATACAATTTGATGATACGTTAAGCCTGATATATGGTAATTTGTCTCGTAATTGTGTCACGTCTCTGGCAATAGTAACTAGCCATGACCGAAGCCACTTATCAAAACCAGGATTTAGTCAGTTATTTCTTTCAGTTATGGCCGGTATATGAAAAAGTTTCTACTATGAAAGAGAAACACTCTCTGTTACTGGATCTCTCTCCAGTCCTCAAGGATCTCCCCCCGGAGTCAGTCGTGATGCAGTGGGTGGTGGGCACCCTGGGTTCCGTGGGTACGACACTGGAAGACAAAATACAATTGTTTCTCGTTCTGCCTCCCAGTGGCTATAGGTTTGTAAAATATTATTAAACAAACTTTTAACACCGCTACTTACGGTCCAGAAATCATTTGCCATGCTAAGCATACGTATATATGCCAAAATACAAGTCTTACGACTTTGTTACATAGTTTTTTTTATTTTATTTTATAAAGTCCAGAAATCATTTGCCATACTGAGTATATGTATACTTATCAAGATACAGGAACCCATCTTGATGTAATTGTTACTTTTTTTTGGGTGTTCTCAAAGGTTCAAAATTCGTTTGCCGTGCAGAGTATACATACAACCTTTATTTGATTTCTCTTCTCTTATAATTTTATAAGTTTGTTTAAAAGCTGAATTATTCATTTGTCGTATTGAGCATACCTATATACAAGGTATTATCAGACCGTTTCCGAAAACGAAGACAGGCGATAGTACTAATGACACTTTTGTTGATGGTACAAAAAAAATCGATCCCGATTAAAAAAAAAATCATATTTGTAAAACGTTTTATTAGCATTTTTTACTCTCCATCGCGTACAGTACAACTGAATCATAAACAACTGATCTCGAATGCACGGGTCAACGAACGAACGAATTTTGTGCTTGTTTTTTTAGTAATGTATATTTTATAAAACTATCGTTTCATTTAGCTGTACTAATATAAAAGTAAAGTAAGTAAGTAGTAGCCCATTAACGTCCCACTGTTGGGCACAGGCCTCCATACTCCGAGGAGCAAGGGTTTTTAGATCATAGACCCACCACGCTGCTCCACTGCGGTTTGGCAGGCATAGTACACAAGTGCACTCTCTATTCCTTCATTCTCATAGTCCGATGTGACGGGAATCCGATACGACAGGAGAGAGATCAGGCGCAGGATCGACGGCTTAACGTGCTCTCCGAGGCACGGTGGTGGATCACACCCCAACTTCCCAACTTCGGGCAAATATTGAGAAAATCTTAATAGAAAACTCAATATTGATTTTTGAATTGGCCCGACCCGGGACTCGAACCCAGGACTTCATGTCTGTAGTCGAACATGCTAACCACTAGACCAATGAGGCAGTTGTACTAACACGATGGAGCGTAAATAATGCCAATAAAACGTTTTTAAAAATATGTTTTTTTTTAAATCGGGATCGATTTTTTCCGTGTCATTAGCACTATCGTTTGTCATCGTTATCGAAAGCTGTCTCCTAATACCTTGTTAAACCAAATACACCATTCGAACTTCGGCTTCCTGTTATATATTTTTTTTGCATTGCTAAGCATACCTATATATAATATGACGTCAGCGTTTACCTACGCGTTATCGTTATCGATATCCACTAAATAGAGGTGCACAACGCGCCTAAATAAGTTTTAATATCAAAGAGTGTATAAATGATCCTGCGTCATTTATATTGCAGCGATTCGTGGTCGGCGTTGTGCGCTCACTTACCATCACGTGTGAGTGAATTGAATGGTCTAACATCATGCTGCTTCCGGGCTTTACTCGACACTCTCGCAGACAGACGTGACACTCTTCTAGATGTGCTCATCACTCTTGCTGCGAGTGAGTTTTTCTCAATTTCTACTAAGTTCCCACTTTCCCTATATGCATTCAGTTTCAAATTACCGCTGTGAGTCCCCACTCTCCCTATGTATATCTGGTTCCAAATTACTCGCTGTGAGTCCCCACTCTCCCTGTGTACATCTGGTTCCAAATTACCCGCTGTGAGTCCCCACTCTCCCTGTGTACATCTGGTTCCAAATTACCCGCTGTGAGTCCCCACTCTCCCTGTGTACATCTGGTTCCAAATTACCCGCTGTGGGTCCCCACTCTCCCTGTGTACATCTGGTTCCAAATTACCCGCTGTAAGTCCCCACTCTTCCTATATACATTTGGTTCCAAATTCCACTGTGAGTCCACATTCTTATATACACCTAATCCCATTATACCCGTTGTGAGCCCCCACTCAATCCCAATATATCCGCTGAGAGTCCCCACTCTCATATACATCTAGTTTCAATATACCCGCTGTGAGTCTCTACTCTCCCTATGTACATCCGGTTCCAAAACACCCACTGTGAGTCCCCACTCTCCCGATATATATCTTGTTCAAATACACACACAAACATACAAGCATTACATACTTCAATTATTTTCAGGTGACAATACAAAAGGATGGTGGGACGAAGCTATGGATTTATGTATGTCCAATATGACCACTGACCCTCTAGTGTGTCGTGCGATATACTCGCGTAGCTTTGAAGGTCGCAGCTTGGGAGTTTGCTCCCGTCTTCTGCTGCCATTGTTAAGGTGAACGCCTGATTTTAAGGGGGAAGAAAATTCAGAAATCGTTTGTCGTGTTGAGCATATGCATTTTTAAATAAAAGGCATTTCAATTTTCCGAACCGGTGGTAGATTTGTTACCAACGGACTTGGTGACGATTCAAAAGAGCTTTTTAAAACTGATCGAATAAAGAATATTTTAGTTTATATATTTGTTGTGAATCTCTTGTAGAGGAAGAAGAATATCTCTTCTGAGAAGAGAAGAATTTAAAGTCTGAATCTTCTTTTTCACTCCATACTACTTAAATGAAATACTGCATCTTCTAGGTTACGTCAAATATTTGCAATAGCGATTTGTAGAAAATCTCTTGTCGATAGAGAAGGTTTTCTCTTCTGAGAGTTAAAGAATTTAAAGTCATTATTATTTTTTTTCTCTCCACAAAGAAGTACTAACTCTTAAATTAAATTCGGCATCTTCTACGTTACGTAACAAGTTTACTATAGTGAGTGTTATATCTTGACGGGAAAAGAACTTCTCTTCTGAGAAGAGAAGATTGCAAAGACATCGTCTCTCAAAATCTCTTTCGCAAGAGTTCCTGTTGACTGTCTTAGAAGATCATTTGTTGCTATTAAAAAAATATTCATTAATAAAGTCATATTTTTGATTAGGTATTCTTCTCCGGCTGCATGTGAGCAATTTTTCTCGACGGTTCTAGATGATCTGCTGTCGTTGCTGAGCAAGAAGCCCCGTGACGTCACTGGCTGCTACTCCTATGAGAAGTGCATTATGGACTACGTGCGTGCTTTTGACCTGCTACAGGTCTTATTCCAAAAGGTAACAAGCTCTACTCCTGATTATGGTGATTTTATTCAATATACCAAATTTTCTTGACAATGACAAATTTTTGGAGTCATAACGAACTCTCTTGTAAAATTTTAATCAACTCTCTTCTTAAATAATGATAATAACAAACTCTCTTGTTAAATAATAACAAACTCTATTTTAGGACAATGACAAATTCTTTTGTAGTATTATGACCAACTTTCTTGTCGAATAATGACAAACTCTCTTGTTGAATAATAACAATCTCCTCTTGTAAAATAATAACAAACTCTCTTATTACATAATAACCAACTCTCTTGTTGAATAATAGAAACTCTCTTTTAGAATAATTACAAATTCTTTTTTAGTGTAATGACAAATTCACTTGTAGAATCATAACCAACACTCTTATTGGATAATGACAAACTCTTTTAGAACAATGACAAATTCTTTTGTAGTATAATGACCAAATCACTTGTTGAATTATAACAACTTCTCTTATCGAATAATTACAAACTCTCTTGTAGTAGTATAATGACAAACTCTCTTATAGAATAACGACACACTCTCTTATACAATCATGATGTACTCTTATTTATAGTTGCCTCACTTGTTGATTTTCAATGTATTTTTCCTAACAATCAAACCCGAGGCCTTTACATTTATTCTTGGCATCAGGTACCAAAAGACCATATAGAGTCTCCTCGGTCTGTACTGTACTGTGCGGTATCTGCGGGGGATTCGCTATGGTACGCGGTACGAGCGGTCTGCAAACTGTGCGTGACCTTGAGGTCCACGGTTCGATGCCCATCCCAACCAGAGCAAAGCCTCCGGGAAAGCTTCAGGTGAGGAAAACTATACCCTTATCAGCGATTTCCTTTTTGACTTTCGTAAATAATTCAATGTAAAAAATAATTATCTATAGTAGTTTCCGCGAGAACTGAATATTCCATGCGTTATGTCATAGGAAAAATGCTTACCTATAGAAAATGGTAATAAAATTGCAGGATGTTCCAATGTGCCAATTACAACTGCCTGGTTTCGGCTATCTGCTGTACGCAGCTTAAGCCAGCTGTTTGCGCGACCGTCTTCCACCAGCCCACCTGGGAGACACTCGTCGGAGATGAGGAGATCCAGCTACCGCTGACGTCAAAATGGGTGAGTTCACTCCCAATAGGATCTTCATCTGTAAATCTTTAATTCTTCTTTTTAGGGTCATCGTTTTTGGTTTTGGATTCACGTCCCTATAGATATTTTACTATTTTCTCCAGATCTTAACATCTTGTTCTATGGGTTTTATTCTGTTTTTCTAAGGGGTCCTGTATCTTCTGTTGAGGGTCTTGTTTTCTTTATTTAAATCTCTAGCTTTCTTGCTTTGATGGTTTTAACTTCTTCTGAGAATCTTTTTCCTCTTACGGTGTGGGTATCTTCTTTTAGCGATTTTGGTTTGAGAGCTATGGCTTCTTCTCAGGAATTTGACTTCTTTTTTAAGGGTCTTAATCTGTTCTTCTAAGGGATCCTGTATCATTCCTTGAGTGTCTTGTTTTCTTCATTAAAATCTCTAGCTTTCCTATTTTGATGGTTTGAGCTTATTCTTCTGAGAGTCTTTTTTCAGTTAACTTTTTTTTGAGAGCTTCTTCTTAGGATCTGAACTTCTTTTTCTAAGGGTCTTAATCTTTTAAGGGATCACGTACCTTCCCTTGAGGGGTTTTTTATGAGAAACTTAGCGTCTTATCATAATCAGAGCTAGTACGCTTTCATCTTGGCGTGTTGTTTTAAAAATACACGTTTCTTCTTTTGAGGTACTTGGTTACTTCTGACAGTTCTGGTCTCAAAATTAAGTAGGAGCCTTCTTGAAAAAGCACTTTTTAATCGTTTAAGGTTATTTCTAACTCTCTTTAGACGATTATCATTCGTTTGAATACTTGTACAAATTTCTTTTGCATTTGGCAAAGTGAATCGATGGCATTTACATGGTCAACATTTTCGTTATTTCTATCAAATTTAAATGACAAGGACGTATCATCAGTAAACAGCACTATATCACATTTGTCTTTCACATGGTACGCGAAATCATTTATATATATTAAGAATATAAAAGGTAAGGCCAAGTATTGATCCTTGTGGAAACCCATTTTTACTGGTGATCCCGACGACTCAATGCTATTTACGAATACCTTTTGTAGTCTCTTATCTTGAAGATAAGAACTGAACAAATTAAGTGCCCTATATCTCACACCATAATGCTTTAATTTAAGGATGAGTGCTATGTTGTACACAATCAAAAGCCTTTGAAAGGTCAAATAATATTCATAATCTTTTGTGATTGTAAACCTCTGAGGAAATGCCGTCTTCATGAATTAAAATCAAAATGGTGCTCCGAATGAGTTCTTTGTGTGTTCTTTTTACAAAAGGGCTCGAAGTAACCCTCGTAACTTTAGAATTTAAGTAGTTTTCTAATCATCATCAGTTGTAAATTGGATTGCTGTTATGTTGAAAGATAATGCTTCATTGATTTTATTGTTTGCTGTGACGTCATCAGAATCAGCGCAGCACCCGCCAACCTGTTTCCGTGGAGGTGTCGGGTGCTCTGCTGACACGTACTCTTCGCACGGGCACATACTCAACGGGCACGAGCACGAGCACGTACTCGGTGCGTACTCGTGCATTCTTGCGCACGCTGTCCGAAAACCCGCTTCAATACGATTTGCTCCAAGAAGAGGAAGAGGTGAGTTCAAATCCAGATTTATTTAGGTATCATGATACCGCTGATATAGAAACAGTGGCCTGTGTTGTACGATATCTGTTTTACCAGATCGTAATCAAGCAGAACTTATCAATGTTGTAAATAAAGATTTAGTAATTAACTATATTGATGCTTTCAGCCCCAAACCCAGGACCTGCAACTGCTGGATAATGCATTAAACAAGCATGAGTGTGCTGCCATACTCACAGCACTGTTCAGTCGAGTGAGCGCGCTTGAGAGTCTCCAGTGGAGAGACACACTCTCTGACACTCTCCGTAACAATACGAAGACCAACGTCAAGTGGCTTTTAGCACAGGTTTGTCTATTTTAAAATTATGATATATAAATTCTCTAATATAAAAGAGATTCACTTTACAGAATGAGCAGTGCGATATATTTATTTCCTCGTTGATAAAATTACGTTTTGTCTTCTTTTGACTATTAAATTTCATTTTCTCTTATAAAATAACATTTCCATTCGTAAAATTTTTGTATTTTTCCCTAAAGTCCTGTTACTTTCGTAAAATTTTATTTTTCTTGATAAAATTTCATTTTCTTTTATAAAATTTCATTTTCTTTCACAAAATTTCATTTGTATTCATAAAATTACATTTTCTTTCGTAAAATTTCGGTATTTTCATTAGAGTCCCGTCATTTTCGTAAAATTTTACTTTCCTTGCTAAATTTCAGTTGTCATGAAATTTCATTTTCTTTCATAAAACTTCATTTTCTTACATAAAATTTCATTTTCTTACATAAAATTTCATTTTGTTCTATAAAATTTCGGTATTTTCCTTAAAGTCCCGTCACTTTCGTTAAATTTTACTTTCCTTGATAAATTTCAGTTGTCATGAAATTTCATTTTCTTTCATAAAATTTCATTTTCTTTCATAAAATTTCATTTTCTTACATAAAATTTCATTTTCTTTCATAAATTTTTATTTTCTTTTATAAAACGTCTTAAAATTCCACTTCGTTTTATATTTATTCAATTGTAAAAAAACCTCACCTCAAGGAATGTAATTTTGATTTAATTTATGTCCATTGTATTAAATTTAATGTATCCACAGGCAATATGCAACAGTAAAGAGGACCTCAAGCCGCACGCTAGTGTGTTCGGCCCGGCGTTGCTCGCAGTCATCACAACGACTGCTGGGGATAAATTAAACGGTCTGCATGTCGATATCGTAAGTCAAAGTGTCTTAACTTAATTTAATATCAAAATGCAACTAATTAAAAATGATACTTTTAGTCAATTATTATCACCTGTGACTAATTACGCGTGCGTTAGAAATGCTAGATATGATACAAGACAGGGAAGATTATGGTTTCTTTTATAGTTTCTTCCCGTTTCATTTAATGTTTATTCTCGTTTCATTTATAGTTTATTCTCTTTTCATTTATTGTTAATTCATGTTCCATTTATCACTATACGTTAAGAGTTTAGTCTCTTTTCATTTGTCTACTCTCGTATTTATAGTTTATTCTCTTTTATAGTTTCTTCTAGTTTCGTTTATAGTTTATTTTTGTTTCATTTATACTTAATTCTCGTTCCATTGATCCCTTGTTCTCTATCAGTTAAGAGTTCAGTCTCTTTTCGTTTGTTTACTCTCGTTTCATTTATAGTTTATTCTCGTTCCATTTATAGTTTATTTTTGTTTTTTTATACTTAATTCTCGTTCCATTGATCCCTTGTTGTCTATCCGTTAGGAGTTCAGTCTCTTTTCGTTTGTTTACTCTCGTTTCGTTTATAGTTTATTCTCGTTCCATTTATAGTTTATTTTTGTTTTTTTATACTTAATTCCCGTTCCATTGATCCCTTGTTCTTTATCCGTTAGGAATTCAGTCTCTTTTCGTTTGTTTACTCCCATTTCATTTATAGTTTCTTCTCGTTTCGTTTATAGTTTATTTTTGTTTCATTAATACTTAATTCTCGTTCCATTGATCCCTTGTTCTCTATCAGTTAAGAGTTCAATCTCTTTTCGTTATTTTACTCTCGTTTCATTTATAGTTTATTCTCTTTTTATTTGTCATCATTTCTCGATTCATTTGTCATTTATTGTAATTTCATTTACAGTTGGACACCATCATATATTGGAATGAAGGTAGTAATAACACATCCTCTCACATAAACTCTACCATAGAGCTAATAATAAAAACAGCCATAGAGTTTAGAAGCAACAAGAACATCTACTACACGCTTTTGGATAAACTGTCCAAGGTTCTAGTCCCGTCTGTTACAATACCTTGGAGTTGCTTTGAGGTTTATTTAAGAGGTAATATTGAAATACACTATACGTTTAGATAATAATTAACTTAATCAAAAACGTGCCATCTTTGAATCAGTTATTCTAAACGCTATGAAATCGTCGAATAATTTGCTTACAGTTTGTTCGCGTTAAAAATACAGCGAGTCGTCATACTAACCAATCAAAATGGGTAGGGGTTGGGGCTACAATGATGACTCACTGTATACTCAATGCGAACAAACTGTAATCAAACGTAAGTGTTACTTTACATTCAATCATTAATTAATTGATTCACTCAATCAAATACAGGTGTCTCTTTCATTCCATCTTTCATAAATGAATTCTTTTGCCGTTCTATTTTTCATTAATTCATTCAATCAAACGATCGAACGAGTCCTGTCTTTCATTTAATCATCATTCCTTATTCAATCAAACTTAGTATTATGTACCTTTCATTTGCTATTCGTTCATTCAAACAAACTTTAGTCTAATGTTTTATTCAATCATCATCCTCTATTCCATCAATCACTCAATCAAACATAATACTAATCTTTCACTCAATCACTTATTCATTTAATAATTAACTCATTCAAAAATTAGTCTCATCTTTCATTCACTATTCGTTCACTCAACAAATCACTCAAACAAATATTAGTCTAATCTTTCATTCAATCATCATTCGCAATGATTCAGTCAGTAAAACATAAGTTTTCAATTAATCATTATTTCAATAATTCACTCAATTAAACAAGTCATATCTTTATTCAATCATTTATTCGCTATTCATTCATTCAATAATTCGCTCAATTAAAAACAAGTCAAATCTTTCAATCAATCATTCGTTTTGCTATTTATATAATATACTTAATCAAACATAAGAATAACTTTTCACTCAATCAAATAAGTCTTTATTCATTCATTTAATCAATCAAGTCGATTCTTCATTCAAATATTCATTCAATAATTCACACAAATCAAACAAGTCTCATCTTTATTCAATCTTTTATTCGCTTTTCATTCATTCAATAATTCGCTCTATCAAAAACAAGCCAAATCTTTCAATCAATCATTCGTGCGTTATTCATTCATTTAATCAATCAAGTGTGATATTTCACTCAACCTTTCATTCGTTAGCTGTTCATTCATTCAATACCAACTCCATGGGATATTTGTCCTATTCTTTTTTCAATCTTTCATTCGGCGTCCGTTTAAACGTTAATTCATTCACTCAATCGTAATTTTTTTACATTCAGATCCTAAATCCGACACTGCAAAGAGTAGCCTCGATATTCTAAAACGTATCACAAAGTCCAAGGTTCACATCCCGGAGCTGTTGCCTGTTTTGACCGAAGCTCTAGAAGGAAAGTGGCTTCTACCGGAATTATCCGAACTATTCTCTCTCTCTGTTGTCTCCGCTAGAGATAAAGGAGAAGAAGTAGACAACTGGATAAGAAGGTAAGAATTTTAGAATGTATTTATATTAAGCGTGCAGAATATGACCTTCACATGTCTAAAAGGTCAATTGAAAAGTATCGTTAACAGAAAAAGAGTTGCTATTTGTTGAACTATGTAGCGTTGACAAAAAAGTGTCGATTTGTTTAATATTGTGCCGTTCATAAAATGCAATGGCAGTGCATGCTGGAGTGTTGGTGCCAACGCTTATGTATGGTAGTGAAAGTTGGGTATGGCAGAAGAATCACAAAAGTAAAATAAATGCGGTAGAGATGAGAGCGTTGAGAAGCATGAGTGGATTAAAACTGAGTGACAGAGTGAGAAATAGTGTGATAAGAGAACGTTGTGGTATAAAAGAAGACGTAGTGACTAAAATTGAAAAAGGTATGCTTAGATGGTTTGGGCATGTAGAGAGAATGAATGAAAGGAGACTGACAAAAAGGATTTATGAGTCAAGAGTGAATGCGAAAGTTGGAAGGGGAAGACCGAGGCGAACGTTCCTGGACCAAATCCAGGACATTTTAAATAACGGCCAGGTCAAGAGTACTCTAAACCGACGAACTTGTATGAAAGATTTAATGAGATTGAAAGAAGCGAAGGAGATATGCAAGGATCGTGGCAAGTGGAAGGATGTTGTCTCTGCCTACCCCTATGGGAATGAGGCGTGATGTTATGTAATATGTATGTATGTAAAATAATAGCTTATTTTTTATTAATGTACCGTTAACAAAAAAGTGTTGTAAGTTGTAATGTATCGGCATCAACGTCGGTAATTGTTAAATAGTATACCGTTAACAAAAGACTGAAACGGAAATGAACTATAAATGAAACTAGTAATAATGATAAATGAATCGAGAAAAAATTGTAAATGAAAACAAAAAAACTATTAATGAAACCAGAAATAATGATAAATGGATCGATAGGAAACCATCAATAAAACTAGAAATAATGATAAAGGAATCTAAAAGAAATTATTAATGAATCGAAAATAAACTATCAATGAAGTGAGAAAAAAACGAAAGGAGAAGAAATTGTAAATGAATCGAGAACAAATTATAAAGGAATGATAAATGAATCGAAAAAAAATTGTAAATGAAGCGAGAAGAATCTACGATAAGTCTAAGAAGAAGCGCTGATTTATCAATGGCAAGTTAACCCTTGACTGTAATCTCACCTGCTAGTAAAGTGATACAATCTAAAATGGTAGCGTGATAACCTGGTATCAGATCATTTACCTCTTATGGTTTGTACTCACCATCGCACCAAGCAAATGTTTTGTTTGTGACGTGTCTTCTAGTCGAGTGGCCACTAGCCACGGCCGAAGCCTCCTACTAGTTATAAGTTAAGAGTAATGTATGAATTTTTGAACAGGTTCCGAAGTGTTCTGGGTAAGTTACGTAAAAGTGATCACGCAGAGTACATCAAACTATTGCACATCGCACAAAAAGTGTTCCCGGGATGCTGCGACGAGATACACTTTAGGTGGGTAGTGGTAATTTGACACTTACAGCGTTAGCTTTGATATATAGTGAAAATATAGTGAGAGAAAAAGATAGATAGAAACACTATTGCACACTAACATATACAGGAAATACAAAAGCTCAGAATTAAATTAATGGAAATTATATTCTGGACATTACTGACTGTAGATTATGTAATGGACATGAGTTTATTTTAATCTACCTTCTAGAAGTTTATTATACACTATGTTCTGGACATTAGTGCGTATATTATGGACATGAGTACATTGTAATCTATATTCTAGACACTAGTGTTGGCTTATATTATGGACTTTAGTGTACTGGAGGCTATATTATGGACGCTAATTCACTTTTGCGTATTTTATGGACATTAGTGCAATGTAATCTTCGTTCTGAGAATTAGTTTATTGTAAACTATATTCTAGACACTATTGTAGTCTTACATTTTGGACATTTGTGCACTGGAACCTATATTCTGGACATTAGTACACTTTTGCGTATATTATGGACATTAGTTCATTGTAATCTATATTCTAGACACTAGTGTTGGCTTATATTATGGACTTTAGTGTACTGGAGACTATATTATGGACGCTAGTTCACTTTTGCGTATTTTATGGACATTAGTGCACTGGAGTCTATATTCTAGACATTAGTATACTTTTGCGTATATTATGGACATTAGTACACTGCATCCCACATTTTCTACATTAGTGCTTTTATACAAATATTTTGGACATTAATGTAATAAAATATGTATTCTGGGCATTAGTGTAATGTAAAGTATATTCTAGACAAGTGTAGGCTTATAGTTTGGATACTAATAATGACGCATATTCTGGCTATTAGTGCACTGGAGTCTATATTTTGGACATTAGTGCATTGCAGACGATATCCTGGACAACAGTGCATTGGTGTCCAATTTTGGAAATTAGTACACTATAGTATATATTTTGACCATTCGTGCACTGCAGTCTATATTCTGAACACAAATGTATTGTTGACAATATTCTGGACACTAGTATTGACAATAATTAACAAACCTGGATAATTTCGTAATTTTGTCCAACTGATATGTAAATTATTGATATAACACATATAAATTCTAATTTGTGTCAATCTTGTATTTTTTTTTAAATTACATTATTGATCTATTCCAGATCTATAACCGATCTAGCTCCGAAAATAGTCGGTCGTGCTAAAATGAAATGTATTGATATCGTATCCACTTATGTGTTGCACGCGACTCCTACTGAGTATGTGACTGCCATGTTTGATACAATCGGACTATTGGACATGGCTTGGACTGTTGAGACATTGCTATTGGTGAGATGATGTTTATTACTTACTGTGTACCTTTTTTTCTGAGTTTACCTTTGTCTTAAGTAGTATTAGTTAAATCATCATCCGGGGTTCTTTACAACCAAGTTGTGGGGTACGGACCTGGGCTAATTTTCTCAGACATCGACGATGCCCTGTATTTGTTTCTGCCGGTTATTCTTACGTCCATCCAGTTTAATCCGAGTTCTGCCACTGCCGTCGCGTCGTCAACGCCGTCATCTTCACCCACACATGGTAGTGGTGACAGCAGGAGCTCACGATGTAGTGGAGGCCCAGTGATTTCAGACCTAGGATGCTGGCTGGCATTGCCATGGAGCTGTGTGTGCGAAGAGTGGTCCGCGCGGTGATACATGCTCTACGCCAACTGTCGGATGAACACCTCCACGGTGGGCGTCTTGGTGTCCCGATGAATGACGTACCTCGGAGCTTCTACTATGAGGTGTAGGCACTTATTCTGCTGGGTCTGCAGCCTCCTCTTCTAGTACGCTGAGGAGAAAGAGTACCAGACAGGAGCCGCATATGTTAGTCTGGAGCGGTCGTAGGCTCCGTAGACCTTCAGTTTGGTTTTTGTTGGGAGAACTGAGGTAAAGAGTGGCCGCAACAACGACCAAGCTACCGCCGTCTGACCCACGGCGTGAGTCACTGATTCCGCCTAGCGCGGACCGCGGTCGTTGCGGTGTCCCAAGTGTCGTACTGAGGTTTGCTCTAAATTATTTCTGTGCAAATGTGTTTGCGCCTAAGGTGGCGTCAAATACGCCGTCTATCTGCGTCAAATGCGCCATCTATCGACACCAAAAGTGGTGTTTAATGCGCCAACTATCGGCGATAAAAGCGTCGTCAAATACGCCATTAATCTGCGTCAAATGCGCCGTGGCGTTAAATGCGCAACCTATCGGCGATAAAGGCGTAGTCAAATGCGCTATCAATCTTCGTTGAATGCGCTATCTGTCGGCGAGAAATGCGGTATTAAATGCGCCATCTGTCGACGATGAAGGCGGCGTCAATAATGCCGTCTATTGGCGCTTATGGCGGCGTTAATTTCGTCACCTATCGGCGATAAAGGCGTCGTCAAATGTGCCATAAATATGCGTCAAATGCGCCACCTATCGGCGATAAAGGCGTAGTCAAATACGCCACCAATCTGCGTCGAATGCGCCATCTATCAGAAGCAAAAGTGGCGTTAAAATCGCCACCTGTCGGATATAAAAATTTCGTCAAATGCGCCATCAATCTGCGTCAAATGCGCCATCTATCGGCAGCGAAAGTGGTGTTAAATGCGCCACCTATCGGCGATAAAATCGTCGTCAAATACGCCATCAATCTGCTTCAAATGTGCCATCTGTCGGTAACAAAGGTGGCGTAAAATGCGCCCTCTATCGTTAACAAAGGTGGCGTCAAATAGGCCATCTATGTATTGTTCATTAAACTACATCACAAACTGTAGACAATGTTTAATTTTGTTAAACGCAACTTTAATATATTTGCTATTCGACCTTTAAGTGACCTTTGTTAACATTTTTCGCAATATATATTGAATTTTCAAAGGCTGCTCTGGCAAGGTGTTTCTCTTCTCTCCAAAATATACGCAATCATACTTAATATTATCCATCGAAATCGGTCTAGTTTCAGAGATGAATCAAAACGGAAACAGAAATGTCATACATTACTAGCTGCTAATATGGACATGGGGATGGATGTCATTAGAAATGTATTTTTGAGGCATTTACTTTAGTTTCTTTTAATTTGTTTTAGGCGAAGAATGGTCTGCATTTAATGGAGGATCACCTGAGAAGGGAAGTGGTCACACAAGTGGCGACCACTTGTAATCAGCTACCGGTGAAAGTCAGAAAAGTGGCATACGATTTGTTAGTGAAAGCATTTGAATGTAAGACTTATCCATTTATACATATAGACAAATGGGTAGATTGGTAGGACTACACAGTTAGATAGATAGACAGGTAGTCAGGCAGGTGGGCAATCTAATAGACCGATAACAGAACAGCCAGATATACAGATTGATATACAACTAGCAAAATGGATCGATAGATAAATAAACAGGGAAATGGGCAGATTGACCGATAGATATATAAGAAGGTAATTAGGTAGATTAGCAGATAGATTGATAAACAGGCAGGTAGGCACGAATGACAGATACATAGATAATTAGGTAAGTAGGCAAATTGACAGACAGATTACAGAACAAGCTGATAAGCAGATACATGTATCAGAACAGACAGGTTAGCCGATGGACAGATTGATAGATAAATAAGCAAGTATTTAGATTGACAGATAGATAGATAAACAGAAAGGTAGACAGACTGACAGATAGATAGTTAAACAGGCAGGAAGGCATGTAGGAAGTCTAACAGATACATAGATTAATAGGCAAGTAGGCAAATTGACAGATATAACAGAACAAGCTAATAAGCAGATACATGTATCAGAACAAACAGGTTGGCCGATGGACAGATGGATAGATAAATAAGCAGGTAGTTATATTGACAGATAAATAGTAAGGTAGCCAGATTGACAGATAGATTGATAAACAGGCTGCAAGGCATGCCGGAAGTCTGAAAGATACATAGATAATGAGGCAAGTAGGCAAATTGACAGACAGATAACAGAACAAGCTAATAAGCAGATACATGTATCAGAACAGACAGGTTAGCCGATGGACAGATGGATAGATAAATAAGCAAGTATTTAGATTGACAGATAGATAGATAAACAGAAAGGTAGACAGACTGACAGATAGATAGTTAAACAGGCAGGAAGGCATGTAGGAAGTCTAACAGATACATAGATTAATAGGCAAGTAGGCAAATTGACAGACATAACAGAACAAGCTAATAAGCAGATACATGTATCAGAACAAACGGGTTCGCCGATGGACAGATGGATAGATAAATAAGCAGTTAGTTATATTGACAGATAAATAGTAAGGTAGGCAGATTGACAGATAGATTATCTATCTATCTAACAGGCAAAGAGATTTTAACATTTTCCGAAATTGCTGATATCGAAATATATTTTTTTTGTGGGTTTCTGTTCGAAACCTTCGTAACCCTAAATTTTAACATCATCATCAGAAAACAATCTATATTTGACCAAACGTGATGTTAACGAGGATTTTTGATTTGATGTTTCCAGTACTACTGTTTCGCGCACCGGATATAAGGGAACCGGTTTGTAAAAAACGCGCCCGGGAATCGGATTCGGTGATTCTTGTAGAAGACGCATACACTAGTACCATCTCTATAGCCCTGGCTCAGGGTCTGGTGGAGAAGAATGGAGAATTATCCAGAAGTGTCAGGGAAGGTGTTGGGAAATGTCTCAGCGAAGAACCAGGACTCAGGTAATTGTTTTTTTTTTAATATACATTGTTATATTTATGTATAAATCATGATACAATTTATTACGGGTTGGTCCTACACTGTAGATATATTTTTTGTCATTAAATTAGACTATAGTTAGCTTTAAAGCTAGTTTTCTTTGACTGTAGTTATCTTAGACTAATTGTCCTTGACTATAGTTATCTTTTTTGTAATTACATTGGACTATAGTAATTTTTCAAGGTAGTTTTCTTTGACTGTAGTTGTCTTTGACTATAGTTATCTTTGTTGTAATTACATTAGACTATAGTTTCTTTAAAGATAGTTTTCTTTGACTGTAGTTATCTTAGAGTAATTGTCTTTGACTATAGTTATCTTTGTTGTAATTACATTAGACTATAGTTTTCTTTAAAGCTAGTTTTATTTGACTGTAGTTGTCTTACACAAATTGTTTTTGAATGTAGTTAACTAGTCCTGTAGTTTTATTAGATTATAGTTATCTTTAAAGGTAGTTTCCTTTGACTGTAGTTATCTTTTACTGTAGTTACCTATTTCCGTAGTTATATTAGACAACAGTTGTCTTTAAAGATAGTTTTTTTTTACTGTAGTTGTCTTAGACTATAGAAATCTTTGTTGTAATTACATTGGACTAAAGTTTTCTTTAAAGCTAGTTCTATTTCAATGTAGTTGTCTTAGACTGATTGTCTTTGACTATAGTTATCTTTTCTGTAATTACATTGGACTATAGTTATTTTTAAAGGTAGTTTTCGTTGATTGTAGTAATCTTTAGTTTTCTTTGACTATAGTTGTATTGGACTAATTATCTTTGACTGAAGTTATCTTTTTCTGTAATTACTTACTTAGTTATTTAGACTCTCGTTTTCTTAGACGGTTTTTATCTTTGTCTGTAGTTATCTTAGCTTTTAGTTTTCTTAGACTAGCATTATCTGAGGCGGTTGTAGATTAGTTATCTTTGTTTGTAGTTATTTTAAACTTTAGTTTTTTCTAGTAGACTGTAGTTATCTTAGAATGTAGTTATTTAGACTCTCGTTTTCTTAGACTGTAGTTATCTACAGCTGTATTTTAGAATAAGTAAGTAAGTAAGTAGCAGCCCATTATCGTCCCACTGCTGGGCACAGGCCTCCTCCCTCATATGATAGAGGGTTTTTAGAGCATAGACCCACCACGCTGCTCCACTGCGGATTGGCAGGCATAGTACACAAGTGCACTCTCTATTCCTTCACTCTCATAGTCCGATGTGACGGGAATCCGACACGACCGGAGAGAGATCAGGCGCAGGACCGACGGCTTAAAGTGCTCTCCGAGGCACGGGGGATTTTTACCAACTTCGGGCAAATATTGAGAAAATCTTAATAGAAAACTCAATATGATTCCGTATTGGCCCGACCTGGGACTCGAACCCAGGACCTCATGTCTGTAGTCGAACATGCTAACCACTAGACCAATGAGGCAGTCAGTATTTTAGAATGTATTAATCTTATTCTATAGTTATCTGAGACTATAGTTATTTCAGACTCTACCGTCACTTACCATCAGGTGATATTACAGTCTAGCAATAACCCTATAATAATAAAAGACATTTAGGTCTACTTTTAATTTCAGATTGTGCGAATGCTTTCTGTTAGCAATCGTTTTGCCTCTGAAGAGTTTAGGGAAATCCCCAGATAACAACAACATGGCGGCCATGTTGGATTTGTTTTTCCAGCGTTTAAAACAACAGGAGATGTTCCAAAAGGCCAAATTGAAAGACGAGCCGTTGGAAATGAGGTAATACTAGAGAGAAAGAGAGAACAAATGTGTTTGCTGTAAAAGAGAGAGAGTGAGAGGGTGTGCGAGAAAAATTGATTTTCTTAAAAAAAATTTAGTTGAGTGAAACTTAAAAGATAGATATTAACATATGTATATAAAGATTTAACGCTTCATTTTAAAGAGAGAGAAAGCAAATTTGATTACTATAAAAAAGGATATACTGAGTGAACTGTAAAAGATAGATATGAGTATAAGTCTACATTAACAGTTTTGGTATGCGTTTCCTGTATAAGAGATAGAGAGAGTGTGTCAAAAAATTTGTTTGTAAAAAAAAAGTTTATAGTGAGTGACACTTAAAAAATAGACAATGACATATGTCTATTTTCAAAGTTTTATTAGAGCGTTTTAAAGAAAGAGAGAGAGAGAGAGAGAGAAAACAAATTGGATTAGAAGAAGGTTATACTGAGTGACAATTAAAAGATAGACGTTAATATATGTGTAAAGGTAGCATTCGAGCTTCATTTTTACGTTTAAAAGAGCTAGAAACATTTTGATTATCATAAAAAAGGTTATAGTGAGTGACACTTAAAAGATGAACATAAAAACATTTCTATTTTTAAACTTTAATTAGAGCGTTTTAAAGAGAGAGAGAGAGAGAAAACAAATTTGATTCACAAAAAGAAGGCTGTAATGAGTGACACTTAAAAGATAGACATTAACACATTTAACTGTAACTCTTCATTTTAACTTTTGAAATAATGAGAAAATAAATTTGATAATAAATAAGGTTATACTGAGTGAACTGTAAAAGTTAGATATAAGCATAAGTTTACATTTAGAGTTTTGTTAATGTGTTTCCTGTATTTCAGAAGAGGATGTGAACAAATTTGATTTTCATAAAAAAAGGTTATAGTGAATGACACTTAAAAGATAGACATTAACACATTTCTATTTTTAAAAGTTTTATTAAGAGAGAATACAAATTTGATTTTCAAAAAAAAGGTTATACTGAGTGACACTTAAAAGATAGACATTAACATATGTATAAACATAACATTAGAGCTTCATTTTATCGTTTTAAAGAATGAGAAAACAATTCGATTGTCATAAAAATGGTTATACTGAGTGACACTTAAAAGATGGACATTAATATATGTATAAAGGTAGCATTAGAGTTTCATTTCACGTTTAAAAGAGTGAGAAAACAATATTAATAATCTTAAAAAAAAAGGTTATATTGAGTCAACTTTAAAACATTTCAGTAGGAACAATTCCGTTATACATTATTATTGCGTAACTTAAACCGTTTACGTAGCGCACGCAACGGAAGCTCTCAAAAGGAGTACTTATTCCCCATTTTTTGAGACGTTTATTATTATTACTCAGCGCCTATTCATCGTGATGTTATATGGTGATAAATGGGCTATCTAAAACTGAAAGAATTTTTCAAATCAAGCCAGTAGTTCTTGAGATAAGCGCGTACAAACAAACAAACTCTCTAATATAAATCTGTCTTTATTGTATCTTTCAGACAAACGACATCGCAGACATCTATTAAGACATTAACTCGTGGAAACCAGATTCTAGGGAAACAAGGTAAGAGACTACTCTTACTTCTTCTTTCTCTATTTCACCAGAATTATCCACATATTCACCACCATCTCACTTCACCATCATCTTGAAAAGAGTGTACGATAGGAAACTT
Organism: Elymnias hypermnestra; assembly: GCA_015832385.1. Taxonomy (NCBI): domain Eukaryota; kingdom Metazoa; phylum Arthropoda; class Insecta; order Lepidoptera; family Nymphalidae; genus Elymnias; species Elymnias hypermnestra. Next base: position 1,458,213 of record JACTOM010000937.1, read on the forward strand.
TCCTACACTCTTCAATTTTCTATCAATATTATCACTCTGTTCATCTTCTATTCAGTCTCCCCTATGTATCTTACAACCGTCAACCTTCATTCTTTTCTATTCGTTCTCTCTTTCTTTCTCTTTTGATTTTCTCTTCCTTCTGTTTAACTTTTTATTCTACATCTCTTCTACGTACTATTACTTTTTCACTCTGTTCTTTTACTATTCACTTGTGTCCATATATCTTAACCTCTTTCTTCTTATTTTCTTTTCTCTTTTGATTGTCTATGTCTCTATTGCTGTTTAACTATTTGTTCTCTTATTTCTACACCCTATTTCTATTTCTCCTAGCCTCTTTTCTAACTATAATAGTACTCTATGTCTCTTCTATTCACTTGTGTCTTCCCTATATATTTTAACACTGTCTTGATTTGATCTCTTTCTTTCTCTTTGATTTTTCTCTCCTATCTGTTTAACTTTTTATACTCTTAATTCTACATCTCTTTTGTACACCCTATTTTGGTTTTATCTAGCCTCAACATAACCTTATCTACTTGTATTATTTCATATTTATTATTCATTGAATCTTCTACATCATAACTCTGTTCTTCTTCCATTCACTTGTGTCTTCCATTTATCTTAATCTCCTTCTTCTAATTTTCTTTTCGATTTTAATTCTGTTTAACTTTTTATTCTCCTATTTCTACACCCTATTTCTATTTCTCCTATCTTTTATTCACTTGTGTCTTCTCTATATATATTAACACTGTCAACATTGACTTGATCTCTATCTTTCTCTTATATTTCTCTCACCCTTCTGTTTAAGTTCTAACTACTTCAGTTTTATTTAGCCTCACTATAACTTTATCTACTTTTATTATTTCCTATTTATCATTCATTTCATCATCTACATACAAGTACATTATCACTCTGTGTTTCTTCTATGCACTTTCTTCTTCCATATATATCTTAACCGCTTTCTTCTAATTTTCTTTCCTCTTAATTTTCTCTCCCTTTTGTTTAACTTTTACTCGCTTATTTCTACACCCTATTTCTGATTCTCCTAGCCTCTCTTCTATCTATAATATTACTCTATTTTTTTTCTATTCACTGGTGTCTACTTATAAACACTGTCAGCTTTGACTTGATCTCTTTCTTTCTCATTTGATTTTGTCTCCCTTGTTTTTAACTTTTTATTCTCTTAACTCTACATCTCTTCTGTACATTTTATTTCGGTTTCATCTAACCTCTATCTATTTGTATTCTTTCCTATTTATCATTCATTTATAGTCTTCGTTCTGTCTTTTCTCTATCTTTCTTGTTAAAAATATTTCATTGCTATTCAAATTAAGTGTATTCTGTCACTCTGTTTTTCTTTATCTCTTCAACTATACCTCTACCACGAATCACCTACTTTCTGTTCATTTTATTTATTTTTTCTCTGTTTTCTTTGTGTCACTCTAATTTCCTTTACTTATTAAGTCTGCTTTTTCTCTGTGCTAATTATCTCTATTCTCTTTATCTACTTTAAACCGAATCATTCTCGCTTTACTTACCTCTATCCTCATCATCTATATCTTCACTACGGTTCAACTACTTTCTGTTAGTCATATTTAATTTTCTTATATATTCTTCCTTTACTCTACTACGATTTACTTCTTTCTCTTAATCATATTTCATTTCCATCTATATTCTTCTAGTCACACTCCGTCTTTACTTATTAAGTCTGTTTCTTCCCTGTTTAAATTATCTCTATTCTCTTAATCTACTCTTCTTTAATCCACATTTTTCTCGTTTTACTTACCTCTGGCCTCTTTACATAGACTCTCGTTTTAATATTCTTCGCTTCCATTGTCACTCAACTGCCCCCTTCTTTTTCATCCTATTTTCCATTTTTTTTGCATTATTTCGCTCCTTTATGTCCTTCTTACATCTTATTCACACACTCTTCTGTCAACTCTTAAGTCCCCCATAGTCACCATCTCTATTCAGTTTAACTTTACCATCTCCGTATTATTGTCAATTTATCAACTTTATATCTCAGTTTTACTCTACTTATCTTCTTCTCAATTTTCATTAGATATATTTAAATGTAATATATTTTCAGAATCAGAAGTCACCATTGACGTGCAGACATCATTGGATGAAATACTGAAGTCATTGATGCAGTTCCTTGAGGTAAGATATATGAGACACGTATTAGGATTATATTTCAGTCACCCATATAACATTTTGCTCATACAATGCCCGATATGTGTTGCTATGACACAATTAACAATTAACAGTGTACTGGTGTCCACCAAGGCACATTGGGAGTCAAAACAAAATTATTACTTAGACCTATAGACATTCTCTTGCCGAAATATATCTGCATTTATCTCATTTAATATTTATGTTCCTTCTAGAAAAACCCATCGGCCGCTACTTCTATAATAGTACAGTTGGTTAAAACATTCAAAACTACACGTCCCGGGTTCGATTTCGACGCAATTATGTCTAGTAATATATCCAAATGCCTTGCCACTTTGTGCTCGCTTACTCCGTGGTTGATAGAAGTTTCTAGACAAATCGACATCTGGGATCTACCTGAGTAAGTTCATTTTTTAATATTTCGAAAAACAACATCCACTTACAAATTTTAAAAATAACATCCACTTTTCAGTTTAGAGGAAATCCTGCAATCGATGGCTCGAAGGACCAAAAACACAGAAGGTGAAGGTGTCACTAAGACGCTTCTAGAGGATTACAGAATAAGACATCACGGCGCTGAGCAGTTTTTGATGGGGTTAGTTCTTTTTGTAGAAGTTTAAATATTTCAAAATATAACGGAATATTTTTTTTTTCAGACTACAAATGGACTACGACGTGGATATTTCGGATGTATCAACTTCATTCTCATTGGAAGGTATGTGTCATTGTGTCATATTATCATTATCTCTTTCTCCATTTCTATCTCTTCTCTTTTTTTTTCTAGCTGTGTTCAAGTTTTAATGGGTCAGGTTTAAAATACTGTTATGTACTAATATAATATTTCATAAAGTTTTGGTGGTGCTTCATAACATATTATGGGTCTTAAATGGTTCATGTCATTTTATAGGTGTAAAATGTTTCATATCACTTTATGAGTCTTAATGGTTCATACCTTATCGTGGGCCTTAAATGGTAAATGTAATGCTTGTGGGTCTTACTTGTACGTGGTTTCATTTTACTTTATAGGTTTTAAATGGGTCATAACGGTTTATTGTCTTTAAATCCAGAAAAAATACTTTTATCATTCAAGGCTCATAAAAATATTATTAACCATTTAAATGATAGAAGTATTTTCTCTGGATTTAAAATGAGTCGTCACATTATAGAACTGATAGTTCATATCACTTTATAGGTCTTTAATGGTTCATATTATTTTTAAAAGCCTTAAATGGTAGAAGTGATTTTTATAGGTCTTGAATAGTTCATATCAAATCAAATCAAATCAAAATATCTTTATTCAAGTAGGCATATTACAGCACTTTTGAATCGTCAAAAATTTTTTTTTCTTTTCCACACTCTAATTCTAATGTACGTCTGATGATGATACTCCAGAACGACTTAAAATCTAAAGTTACGAGGTTTCCTTCGCGCCCCGATCCGAGAAGAGCCCACAACAAACTCAGTCGGGTGTTTTGTTTTTTTTTTTTTCATCATCATTACAATATCATGTTAGTTTAATATATTTCAATTCAAATTAGAGCAGTTCGTTCACTCCCACGCGTTTTTATCGTCTAAGTACTCTTGCAACTTATAATACGATTTTTCTATCAACTTTCTTTTAACAAAGACTTTGAATTTATTAATTGACATTTCTAAAACGTCTTGTGGGAGTTTATTATAGAAACGTATACAGTTACCCTTAAATGAGTTGTTAATTTTATGCAGCCTACTAGAATTTACAACAAGTTTGTTTTTGTTTCGTAAGTTATATGATATACATTCACTCTTTTTATTAAAAGAGTCAATGTTTTTATGTACATACAACAAGTTTTCTAATATATATACGCAGTGAACTGTCATTATGTTAACTGCCTTGAATTTGTTTCTTAGCGACTCTCTTGGACCCATATTGTAAATCGCACGAACGGCCCTTTTCTGCAGCACAAATATTGCATCTATATCAGCAGCATTACCCCAAAGTAGAATACCGTATGACATAATGCTGTGAAAATAGCTGAAATATACCAGTCTGGCAGTATCAACATCTGTCAGACGACGAATTCTTTTAACTGCGTAAGCCGCGGAGCTGAGCCTATTCGATAGACCACTTATATGGGGCCCCCACTGTAATTTATTATCTAATGTTATACCTAAGAAAGCGGTACTATCTACAAGGTCTAGTTCCTCATTATTAAGTTTAACAATGGTTTGCGTTTGTTTCACATTAGGCAGAGTAAACTTTACACATTTTGTTTTCTTTCCGTTGAGCAATAAATTATTAGTTTCAAACCATTGTACCACTTTATTGAGAGAGCTGTTTACGTCGTCATAATTTGTTTGTCGTCTATTAATTTTTTTTAATTTTATTTCTTTTTATTTTTATAATTATATTTTTTCAATGGTCCATATTATTTTTGTAAATGTCATTTTGGGTATCTTATATGGTTCATACCACTTTATAAGTCTTAAATGGCTTCTGACGATTTTAAGGTCTTAATGGACTTTTATGTGTATTGAAGTTTTGGGTCTTTTATTATTAGATTTAATATTTTTTGTAGCTTATTGTTTTGTTACTCTACTAACTTTATCGTTTCATTTTATGATTTCCAATTATATCTTTTTGTTATTACTGTAGATATGATATCCTGTTTCGGAAGGCTTTCCAATTGGGATGAGCTCACCACCCAGCAGAGAAATCGTGTGGAATCCTCTCTCCCTGTATTGTGGACTACTCGAAGCCATTTCACTTCGTCCATTGAGCATTATGACTTCTCTGGTATGTAACAATCTTGGCAGAAAGCACACAAGTGACATTTTAAACATCTTCTCTCTCAATCTCATCAATGCAGCCAATAACGCAACACCCATTTTGCAATTCAATAAACTTTAAAGAAATAAATGTTCAACTATTACAGAGTGCCCTTCGTGGTTGAAGGTCATGGTGTCCACGTATCGAGGCATTGATAAATCTACCCTCAATTGGATGAAGGAAATGGACAAATGGCCTCGGAGAGACTTCGATATATCCGGTGTAAGTGCTTTTAAACGTAAATTATTACAGTGCTTTTAAACGTAAATTATTACGACGACCGTAGCTTGATTAATACCATTGATTCCAAAGAGGTGTTCGACAGGGATGTGTTGCGGCACCATGGCTGTTCAACCTATTCATGGATAACTGTTTGACAGATTTAAAAGAAACTATGTATGGGTTAAGAATGAATGAATTACTCATCAAATGTTGATCTCTACGCTGATAATCAAGTAATACTTGCGTCATCCGCTTATGAGATACAGGAGATGGTAAATATTATGAATGAAGCTTTGAAAGGGAAAGGAGTGAAAGTGAATGTAAACAAAACGAAAGTTATGCTTTTTGAAAGAGATGAATCTATGATGAATGGCAATATTTTGATAGATGGGGAACAAGTGGAAGAGGTAGAAGAATTTGTATACTTGGGATCTAAATTTACAATTACAAAATATGGAACACGTGAAAGTGATATTGAAAGGAAAGTGAATGCAGGGAATATGGTAAATGGTGCTCGGCACGCCTTCATGAATAGCCAGATGGTGTCTCAAAGGGCCACATATACCGCACATTCAGAAATACACTCCCACGAACTTACACACACGAACATACGCACCACCCCATATGTATGCATTATACACGTACCATCTTCGGCATCTCAACCGATGGACGTCCACTGCTGACCAAAGGTCTCTCTCTGCCGATCCAGTTATTTTAAAATCCTGTAGTTCAATATGGAAACAATGACAAATATATCTTTCATTCCTTTTTGTATTCGGTTGTAATTTTAAAATAGGTTTCATTTCGATTTAAAATAGTTTTTTTTTGTCGCGGTTCTTTTTGTAAATGTTTAGCATGAAATGTATCATCAGTGCTTACGTCATCCCCTCTTAAAACCATAATAGTGTGCGATATATCATCAAAGCTGGTATCATCTCCCTTTAAAACCATTCGGGGTTCTTCATCTATGTATAGATGTTGCTGATTAATTCCAGTTGATGGAGATGACAACTTGGGATCGAATCAGGGACACCTCAGACGTTGAGAGAAATCGTTTGCCCTCGTTCATACACCCCTCTGACTGTTTGGCCGAATGGGCCTTCCGTATTATGCTGAGGTAAGTGGTTTGATTAAAAAAACTCTTTCTCTCTTTACTAACTTATATCTCCCTCTCAACTTCCCTTCGCCTCGACCGATCACACTTTTCTTAACGCTATCGTCACACATTCATCAGATTAGTCCCCAAGTCAAGCGTGCTGAAGTAACTTTTACTTCGAAAATAAAATATTGTGTATTGTGTCACCAATTTTGAAGTTAAACTTCTTTAGGCGCTTGGGGGTAAAAATTTTACGGATATAATCCGTGATTAGCGTCACGATGATGTGCACCGTTTATTTGTTCATTTAATATACTATTTTTCAAAAACAGCGTTTAATTAATAATTTGTAATATTGATAAGAAACCCGTGGCATTTTTATTTACAATTCGTCATTTGAGATTTCATTAAATTATTTGTATTAATTTTAGACACTTATAAATATTTTAATGACATTCATTAAATTCCTAACGTATCTTCCTTTTTCCCTCTGTCTAAGTCTCTGAAATATAGATTTGTATACATATAAACAAGACTTAAAAATTTGTTTGCCAAAGAAGTTTCACTTCTGACATGTGTACTTTGTACGCACGCACTTTAAACTTTTTACAGCAAACAAACTATCAAAACTCTCCTCTTTATACAATAGCGTTTAATTCAATATTATATGTTCCCCACGGTAACCTTTGGGAATATATACAAATCCGTAATTATTGACCGTTTATATTGCAAAAAATAAAAAAAAATGCCAAATTTCAAATTAATCGTGAATAATTTAAGTGATTTCTTGCTGCGTGAGTCAGTTAGTTCAGCAGAGTAAAACCATCGATTATATTTTAAAAAAAATGTATAATGGACTTATGCAGAAATATGCATACTGTGTCAAATGCTTGTAACAAATCCATAAATACATGAACGCTAATTTTACAGTTTAGTACAGTAGCATAATAGTATGTATTATCATGAAATATCAGATTATATTATTGTGTAAATTTTTTGCAACTTAGATTGTTAAAATCATTAAAGTTCTCTTTAATGTACAGTGGGAATAAAAGCGGCCTCAGTACACTCCCTTGGAGTACACCATAAAAATTATTTCAACCGATTATGTCAAAAGTCCCGTATTTGATTCCAGGTCGAGTTACCTGCACTCTTTGAATGATGAAGTGAGTGAGTGTTGCGAGAAAATGTCTCACTCTCACGAGTTAGTATGGTGTAAGAGTGCTAACGCGAGAGGACTACACTCTCTAGCACTACAGTGCTGTAGGAGTGTAACGTGAGTGTCGTAAACCAGTTTAATCTGGTCTCTATTGAACTGTGAACTGAGTTTGATATTATACGCTTGGAATTTCCGATTCCCCTGCAGGCTTTGTATATCGTCTAAAGAACTGAGAAACCTAATGAATTTAAACTTGTTCTTATTTGGCTATAGATGTGATGTATCTTTGACGCTTTGAATTTCCCTTTCTTCTTTTTTTTGGGATCTCGTTCAATCTCATAAACGCCTGAATTTATTAAAATGGGGAAATGTTATGAGAAGTGACAAAGATTATAAAAATAGTGTTTCATGGGAACAGAAAGTTGTAAGCGTATAATTAACATCAGACTGATGGTCGACTTAAAGAGTTGATTAATGGGAGTTTTCCAGAGGTATATACGAAAGCGAAGTGTTGCAGTGGTTAAAAGAGAAAGTGATAGCTCTCAGAATGATTGCGCTCGAGACAAACGATAGAGACAGTTTGAGGAACGCATTGAATCTTGCCGGTAAGAAAATTGATTTTTTAAATTAAATTTATCGACGTGGTGAAGCGTCGCCACGTCGTCACTCTTCCCATTCAAATAGTCTGTTAATTTTTGCTATGTCCGAATGTAACACCGGTTCGGAAGGGATATATTTTCAGGTAAAAAAAAAATATTACGTTTCAGGAGTTCTCGATTTACCCAATTTAGCAATTTCAAAAGCCACCAATTTTGCGACATATTTTAGGAGTTCCCAATTTAGCATTATATTTTAGGAGTTACCAATTTAGCAGTTTCAAAAATCCCCAATTTAGCAATATACTTTAGGAGTTCCCAATTTAGCAATATATTTTAACAGTTTCCAATTTACTAATATATTTTCAGAGTTTTAGGCGTTCGCAATTTACTGATATATTTTAGGTCTTCCCAACTTAGCAATTTCCAAAGTCCCCAATTTAGCAATATATTTTAGCAGTTTCCAATTTACTAATATATTTTAAGATCTCCCAATTTAGCAGTTTCCAAAATCCCCAATTTAGCAATATACTTTAGGAGTTCCCAATTTAGCAATATATTTTAGCAGTTTCCAATTTACTAATATATTTTAGGAGCTCCCAATCTAGCAGTTTCAAAAGTCCCCAATTTAGCAATATACTTTAGGAGTTCCCAATTTAGCAATATATTTTAATAGTTTCTAATTTACTAATATATTTTAGGAGCTCCTAATTTAGCAGTTTCAAAAATCCCCAATTTAGCAATGTACTTTAGGAGTTCCCAATTTACTGATATATTTTAGGAATTCCCAATTTAGCAATGTGTTTTAGCAGTTCTCAATTTAACAATATATTTTAGGAGTTCCCGTTTTAGCAATTTGAGGAAGAGGATTTCCAATACGATTTGGTGTTTCCAAAATTTCGATTGACCTCAAAATAATCACTATTCCAATGGAATTTGGAATGTTACAATCGAATCTTAGTTATTCCAATGTTTTTCAAAAAGTCCTAAATTATCCTATAGATTTTCTTTGGTTATTTTTCATGTTTTTTTATATATTTTCAGAGGCTTACTCGAAAGAATTCGCCGAAAGTACGAATTATGAGCACGTGCTCGGCATTAGTGACGTCACGCTGCGATTAAAACGCGATCTGTGTAAGTATACGAGTACCTATACTAATGTTATAAAGCCGAAGAGTATGTTTGCTTGAACGCACTAATCTCAGGAACTATTGGATTACTTATTTATCAAGGAAGACCGTAGGCTATATGTCACAGTTCTACTTTCTTCATATTTTTTTAAAATCAAAAAAGCTTATTGAAGAAATTTCGTTTACAGTTCGTTCGCGTTAAAAATATAGTGCGTCGTCATTCTAAGCCCCCCTCCCTAAACCAATCAAAACTTTAAATGACAAAGTTAAGTGCACAATGACTACTTTGAAAAGATTTGATTGACTCACTGCATTCTTAACGCAAATATACTGTAGTCTGGTTGTTCGCGCCAACTGGCGCGAAGTCTTGGTACCTCGAAAGCGGCATACTCGCGCCATCTGCGAGCTTTCCGACGTACTAATGCACTGGTTATCGGGAGGCGTCCGTATACGACACGAGAGGGTGCCTCCTCTGCAGTTCCATTATCATGGAGCAATATAGTTTATAGATTATCTGTAGTACAGAAGTCGATATCAGTTGTCAACCCTCGAAGCGTATGGTGACGGGGCAAAATAAGCCCGCTTCGTGATTTTGTATGCTATGTCGGGAAAGTGCGGTAATTCCACGCGTTAATTGGTTTTGTGGGGCTAATGAAGCAGTTCGTCGCGTTTAGTAGACCCATATCGTAGCCCTCTAGTGAAAGGTGGCGGGTCAAAGTGCGGCTAGGTTATTTCCGCCCACGCGGTAGCCGCAGTAGGATTTTCCTGTGGATTTTGGAGTGGAATAGAAGAACCAGCGTCGCCTACAGCAGCTTTGGATGCATTGGCATGTTATAGACATATTCCACAAACACACACACACGTGATTATTCATCTGCCGGGGCTCGTCGCCGTCGAGGAGATTGGTTTTAAATGATGAGGAGACGGGGACTAGAATGATGACTCACTCCATTCTTAACGCGAACAAACTATAGTCTGCTAGTGACATGTTATCTCTCTCACTACATCAAACGTAAGGAGGGAGCGAAACAAGTTTAGTTAGGGGGCGGTGCTAGAACGATGACTCACTGCATTCTTAACGCGAAAAAACTGTAGTATGCTAGAGACATTTTATATCTTGTTTTTTTAGGACCGGAAAGGTTACATTGGTTCCTTTTAAATTTCAGCATTTAATAACGATGACAGTTTTCAAAAAGCACTAGATGACATAAATTCTAAGTGGGAAAAGGGGTATTTATTCCCAGACTCCTGCAGGGACTCCCTGGAGTCTATACTAGTTAATATCATGTGCTACTACAACGGCAACTGGGACCATTGTACAGGTAATTAAAGCTGGATAATAGAACTAAAATTAGTTAACCTGGCAGACGTTGTCCTGTCGTAATTTAAAATAAATTGATAACCTAACCTAACATAACCTAACAGCCAAAATATTTCAGAGACATCCCATAAGCAGAACCTCTTGCTCTTAATGTCTGGTATTCTAGAGCTTTTCGTAAACCTGGATCTAGGATCTAAAGGGAAACTATTACTAGACACAATTCTAGATAGACTAGATGACGTCATAATTTCTAAATTAGACGAAAAGTTTGCCACCAAATTGTTATCAGCGGTAAGTTTATAGTAATTAGTGTTTTTTTTTTTTACGAAAAACTTTAAGATGTGCAATTTCTTGAATTGAATTTTGGTTTAAATTACTTTCAAAGTCAAAGTCATTTCAAGGTGAAATGGAAATTCATTTGACATTTGAATTTTAAATAAATGCTCACTTTAATTAATTTTTAAGACCAAGATCCGAAGTGATACTCAAGAAGGCTTGAATCACAAGTTATCATTTTTCTAACGCCAATGTCATTCAAGGTCAAAGGGAAGCTCAATTGACGTTTACATTTTAAATAAATGTTCACTTTTATTTCATTTTCAATTTCAAAATCCGAAGTTATAATCAAAAAGACTTAAATCGCAGGTTATCATTTTTGTAATGTCAAGGTCATTTCAAGATCAACGTGAAATTCAATTAACATTTAAAAACGTATATTTATCATCAAGTAATTATAAGACCAATGTTAAAATTGAACCTCCACATTCTTGATTCTTTTATTAATATTTTGCCAAATCGAAAGTCATTACAAGGTCAAAGCCAAAAGTGAAGGTCAAGTAACGTTCTTGATTTGTTAATAAAAGCTGATTTAGTGTCAAAGTCATTTCAAGGTCATAGGTAGAAGTGAATATAAAGAAATATACTTGATTCGCTGATTAATATGTTTGAAGTGAAACTTCTTTAGGCGCAAGAGGGAAAAATTTTTACGGATGACACGCATGAATAGTGTCACTAAAATATGCAGCGTTTTTATGTTAAGTTGTTTGAAGTTTAGGTAGTTTTAATATTGACAAAAACCCCGGGGCATTTTATACAATTCGTAATTTAAGATTTCATTAAATTATTTGTATTAATTTTGGATACTAAAAAATTAGTTTGCTAGAAGTTTGACTTCTGACATGTGTACTTTGTACGCACGCACTTTTCTAAAGTCAAAGTCATTCAAGGTCAAATTCAAAAGGCATTACACAAACCTTTACGATCAATGTATTTCTTTACAGTTAGAACTTTTAAATAGTGAGATAGATGATGTATCCATTGGATATCTCACATCAATCCTTTCTAAATTCTCTGATCATCATCATCACCGACTGAACGATGTTTGTAAGGAACAGGAAATAAGTAAATATAGGAAGTGTTTGAAATTGGTCACTGACCCGGAATATCTGTTACTACAGTATTGCAAAAGTCTAATGTACGCTTTAGAGAAAGAGGGTAAGTTAAGTTTTTTTTAAATAACGATCTACCTGTGTCTTGGCGAATATATAAAACGAAAATTTTAGAGGGTAGATTGAGTATTGTTCTGAGTATTGACATTATACTTGCTTTGACGGCAGTTATATTAAAATGTATTGGCGAATGAAATTAAATTTTAAAAAGGTAGTTTGAAAAAATAATTGTTTAGGCTGATTATTCATATTAAAATAAATTGAAATGGAAACTTTGTGAGTTAAGTGTAATAAAAAATAGTTTTAAATGATTTCTGGTATTAAAACCGAGTGAAATGATAACTTTGTGAGGGTAGTTTAATATATAAAATGTCTTAAACTTATTGCTTGGCGTGCGATTGAAATTTAATTTTAAGAAGGTAGTTTGATAAGTGAAATGTTTAGGCTGATTTTATATACATGTTTGGAAATAAGAGAAAAGAAACTAATTTCTCGTATTTCAAACGAGTGAAATGATAATTTTGTGACGGTAGTTTAATATAAATAAAGCCTTTAGCTGATTTCTTCGTATAGTTGAAATTAAATTTTAGAAGGTAGTTTGAAAAAAGAATTGTTTACCCTTATTTTCCATATTACAAACAAGTGAAACGAAAATTTTGTGAAAATTACGTTGGATAGTGGATGGTGGGATTTGTGAAGAGGGTAGAAAGAATTTTTTTATTGCCATGTTGGGTACATTAGTTACTACGGTATCGCGATGTATGTGATGTTAAAAGTGTAATATCCTGATAAGTGGTATATGTTTACATTTTAGTTTAATTTAAATAGTTTTGTTGGTTGATTGGTAACTAGCCGCGGCCGAAGCCAACAAGCAAAACATTATTTAATTTTTTAAATATTTTATTGGCAACTGTTTTACTGATTATGAATGATGAAGAAACTCAGTAGTTATGGTGTTAAAGTTTTGAAAATCGTTTACAACTTGAATCCAATTGGATTTGCATCCTCATATTTCAGATATGGTGGAGTATTCGCGGATTTATGCCAACATGTCGGAGGCTGTGTTTGACAATCCATACGCTGGTCCTGATTACCAAGTTCTGTATAAATACAGGAAGGCTTTCAAGGAAATCGCTGCATCAGGTATAACCCTGTAATTTGTATAGTTATATACAATTTTACGTGTGCAATTGTCTGTAGAACGCTGGCGCCATCTGTCTATCGGCGAGAGTCAGAGTCAATAAGTGGCTGTCCGGCACGCGTCTCTCGGCACTTCTTGGTTGACAGCCCGCCGGTGCGGTCGCCTGTTGAAACTGTCGCGTTCCTAGCTATTATTGTTAATGAGTTTGTGTAAATAAATATTGGGAACATTAAGTGATTGAACGGTACGACCGAACGCCACTCGACAAATGCTGAGAGATTCTCGACGGACTGCTACTATTGACTCTGTCCCACGCCGATAGATGGCGCCAGCGTTCCACAGACACCTGCCATCCGACATATATTATATAGTTTAATAAAATATACATTAATAAAAAAAAACCAGCAATGAATCACAAAATGAAAAGTCAGCTGACGCTTGGGTCAAGGAACGCACTACTCGCATATTGGCGACGGTAGAGTGCGTTCTGTACTAACACGATGGGCATAAATAATGCAAATAAAACATTCGAATACAGGCATGAGGTCCTGGGTTCGAGTCCCGGGTCGGGCCAATTCAAAAACCAATATTGAGTTTTCTATTAAGATTTTCTCAATATTTGCCCGAAGTTGGGAAGTTGGCGGTGTGATCCACCCCCGTGCCTCGGAGAGCACGTTAAGCCGTCGGTCCTGCGCCTGATCTCTCTCCGGTCGTGTCGGATTCCCGTCACATCGGACTATGAGAGTGAAGGAATAGAGAGTGCACTTGTGTACTAAGCCTGCCAACCCGCAGTGAAACAGAGTGGCGGGTCTATGCTCTAAAAACCCCCTGAACGAGGAAGCCTGTGCCCAACAGTGCAACGTTAATGGGCTATGTACTTTTTTATACTTACTACAAAAACCAGCAATGAAACAAAATCAAAAATTAGCTGACGCTCGGGTCAAGGAACCCACTACTCGCATATCGGCGCCGACTGCGTGCGTTCTGCACTAACATGATGAGACATAAATAATGCTCATAAAACGTTTTTCGATTTTTTCCGTCCCATCATCAAACTGAGTCATTAGTCCAGTGGTAAATGAGATCCTGGGTTCGAGTCCGGGGTGGAGCCAATTCAAAACCGATATTGAGGTTTCTATTAACGTTTTCTCAATATTTGCCCGAAGTTGGGAAGTTGACGGTGTACTCCACCCCCGTGCCTCGTTGAGCAAGTTAAGCAGTTAAGAGTGAGAGTGAACGAATAGAGAGTGCACTATTTTAAAATGTTTGACTCTTCATTTTTGATTTAGACATTCCTCTGACTCAGACATTCACTGTTGACTTTAGTTAGACATTGACGCGTCACTTCTGACTTAGATATTGTTTCTACAGTTCTGACTTAGACATTCACTGTTGACTTCTGATTTAGACATTGACGCGTCACTTTTGACTTTGAGATTGAGTCTACATTTCTGACTTGATATTTACTGTTGACTTCTTAATTAGACATTGACGTGTCACTTCTGACTTAGGCATTGTTTCTAGACTTCTGACTTAGACATTGACGCTTCACTACTGACTTAAACATTGAGTCTACACTTCTGACTTAGACATTGTTTCTACACTTCTGACTTAGACATTAATTCTTGACTTTTCACTTAGACATTGACTCTTGATTTCTCACTTAGACTTTTCCTCACGTTAACAGACTTTGACCTTGATTTTCGACTTTCAAAATGCGTCGTTGAGTAATTTTTGTTTTTGTTAAAGATACCAACAAAGAGTTAAAGAAACAAGTCCTCGCCAATATCCTATCGGACCTGAAAGCGACAAGGAGAGATACTCTCCTCTTGTCACACTTGTGTCCCACTCTAACGCAAGAGTTAGAAAGAGACGGATGCCTCTCAAAGTTACTATGTCTAAAGAAAGGTGTAGATGTAGTGAAATTTGAGGAGAAGGTAACTTATATTTTGGCCATGTTATCATTATATTTTTTCGAATAATTTAGATATCATCGTATACAACCAAAAAAACACAGTTATTAATAAATTTTTGAGAATCTTTCGACCAATATATATCGTCCATGCTACTCCTGTTATCTATCTATCTATTGAGAGTTTTCGTAGAGGAAATTGTTGGGCATCTCATCAAAATGAAGGTACTTACGGAAATTCAGCTTGTTAGTAATTATTATTACAATCATGGATCTGTACTACAAATCATTATCATCTACATTCATATTATAAAGAGGAAAGGTTTGTATTTTTGTATGTAACGAATAAACTCAAAAAGTACTGAATCGATTTTAATAATTCTTTTTTCATTAGAAAGCTACATTATCACTGAGTAACAAAGGCTATATTTAGTACTAGATTACTATAGAAATCTTTAGAAATTCCTTTTAAAACCAACCGAAGGTGTAAAAAAATGAGCCATAAAATGTCTTACATCGCATACGTTGTGAAGAGTATTAATGATAGGACAAAAAAATGTTCGACAATATTATAGAATATATCAATATCTACAAAAAACTTCGCGAGACCATATGTCTAACTATTGTAGTTACGTCACTTTTTTTACATTTAACAAATTGATAGAAATGCCGATCAAAATCAGACCGTGTTATCCATACCATTTATGAATTTTTATCCAAATAAATAATTTAATATTCAAGAGTGTCTCAATACCTGATGATTACTTTTTGAATTATTGAAATCGGATGTTCCATTCAAAAGATATCATGAAATTAAAATGAAAATACATGCCGGCGGCGGCTGCCACGCAGCGCATCGAGTAACTAACCCAATGAGACAGCGTCAGTGCAGGAGAAGGGGGTGCAACATTATGAACTAGGTTATCTTACGCAAAGGATGCAAGCGACATTGAATATTTCGAGTTTTTTTAAACACATTTTTATGCTTCACTTAAAAAGTTCTTTTCAGAGCTACTTAGTTTTAGTATAAGCAATCACACTTTTTCATAATATTTGGTCAATTCATGGTCGTTTCAATTATCATGCTTATAACCTAAATATCTGTACCTATTTATGTCTACCCGTGCGAAGCCGGGCGGGCCTTTAGTCGAATATAACATAAAAGACCCCGTTAGTAAGTAAAGTGGGACTATCAATAGTATACGCTTTTAAACAGCGTTTATAGTTGACCTTGTATAACCTTGAGTCGTGACGTCATATTTGACCATTGTCTTTAGGTATCCGTGTTCGTGGACTCCATCCGTCGTCCGGTTGTAGTGAGGTGTCGTTTATCAGACGGGTCGTGGGTTCGATTCATTGTGAAAAACGGGGAACCAACCCGACCCCACTGCGTCGCCATGCGCCTCCTCACCACTGTGCAATCGGCGTCTACACCAAGGAGTAACGCTGGATACTTTGTGAGAATATCTTTGATATAGCTATCTAATTGAAATTGAGTGTCTAACATCTTGTCTTGTCTTAAAAGAATATGAGTAACTCTAAAAATCACCAAAGTGTACAACTTAAAATTACATAAATGCAACACTTTTACACACTATTCATTATTCAAGTGTTTTATCTTAAAAAGAATATGAGTAACTCTAATAATTACGAAAGTGTACAACTTCAAATAACACAAATGCAACACTTTTTCACACTATTCATTATTCAAGTGTTTTGTCTTAAAAGAATACGAGTAACTCTAATAATTACCAAAGTGTACAACTTAAAATTACACAAATGCAATAATTTTCACACTATTAATTATTCAAGGGTTTTATTTTAAAAAGAATATGAGTAACTCTAATAATTACGAAAGTGTACAAGTTCAAATAACACAAATGTAACACTTTTTCACACTATTAAATATACAAGTATTTTGTCTTAAAAATATAACAAGTGACTCTAATAGACACAAAAGTGTATCACTAATAAAAACACAATGTAACACATTTTCACATTATTAAATGCTTACATTGTTTCGTGTTAAAAAGAAAAGAAGTTACTCTAATAAATACCAACGAAATGACATTAATACACACACAAGTGTTATACTTCGCTGCACTAACAAAAGTGCAAGTGTTTCATGGATGGAAAAGTGTTACTAGCTTGCAGAGCTAGTATTTCACTTACAGTTACAGTACCTACAGTTTCTATTAATTTTGAAACATTTGTTTTTCTAATCTAACAGGTGAAGCCATTGAGTGAAGATTGTGCTCTCATTCAGTACCTAGAAGATCATGAACGATTCAAAGCTTTAATATCGTCCACTTGTTCTTTTGATGGTAAGTGTTTATTGTGTTCTCTAACTTAAGAAATATATATGTCGGAGAATAAGAGAGAAAAGGCAGCAGAAAGCTTCGGAGCGTAGGGTTCTCGGCAGACATCGTCATTGGATGGATGGTTGGATGGCACCCATAATTCAATTTCCGTATTGTGGGCGTTGGTGGCGTAATGTTGGTGCAATCAAACACTTTATTAATTAACTCAGATTGTAATGTTCAATCACTCAATCTTCCCGATATGAATTTGCACAAACTCATTAATAATAACAGCTAGGAATGCGACAGTTTCAATAATTGACCGCTCCGGCGGACCGTCACCTGAAAACTGGAGAGACGCGCGCCAAATTCTCACTATTGACTCTATCGGCGTGCTACTTGTGGTCACTTTCACTTGGTTTAGGTCAGTTTGGTGAGGCGTGATCACTTTCCACTTGGCGCAGATCCTCTCGGGGCACGGGTGCTTCGGGAGGTATCTATGCCGGGTGGCCCGTAGGGAGCCCACTGAGGAATGCCACGAGGGTGGATCCGCCGTTGAAACGGCGGAGCACACGCTTGCGGTGTGCCCCAGTTGGGATAGGCAGAGATCTGCCCTAGTGGCCGTATTAGGGTTGACCAACCTGTCTCTGCCCACCGTCGTGTGAGCGATGGTGGAGCGGAGGGAGTGTTGGAATACAGTGGCTTCCTTTAGCGACGAGGTGATGACGGGGAAGGTGGCCCCGGAGCGGCGTCGGGAGGTGGATCCCGCCGCCCACGCCCTCCGTCGTAGGCGTCCGGCGAGAAGGCGTGCGGTCCAGGACCGCCGTCTTCCCCCTTAGCACTAGCCTCTGGGACGGCGGACCGCGGAGGCCGTCGTCCCACGTAGCGAGGCTCCGTAGGTTGTCGGGCGGCGCGCCTTCGCGCTGCCCCATAGGTAGCTCGATCCTTAGGATTAAGGTAGGAGCCCCTCACGGGGAGTCACGACGGCGTGCTCAGTTTTATTCTATAGCTAACCTGTCGCGTCGCCACTTGTGCGTAGGATGGCGGGTCGTTTTTTAGCTGGTAAGAGTCCGGCATAACCGGGACGTCCGCTATGTCCCGGTATCCTATGAGGATATGAAAAAAAAAGGTCAGTTTGGTGCGAGTCTTGTCCGGTTATTTCGTCGTCCTCTGCTACGCCATCTTCTTCGCCTGGATTCGATGGTGTCGCGTGGAGCTCCCGAGGTTGGGGACGCCCGGTCGCTTAGGGGGGCCGAACCCGCGGAGATGAATATCGTGGCCGTGGTCCGCACGTGCAAACATGCGTCGGGCAAGTGTACACACGAAGACCTCCACGGTGGGCATCCTCGTGTCCCGGTGTATCACGTCGTTTCTGACATACCTCGGGGCTCCGAGAATCATGCGAAGGCATTTCTTTTCTATCGGCGTGGGGAAGACTCCACGCCGATAGATAGATGGCACCAGCGTTCCACAGTCTATTGCACCTTGACACAGCGTTCCGCAGAGTATTGCACTCCGACATGGCCATCCTGACTTGCACACGTCCCCATGTGCTGCCTAATCTGCAACTAAACTTCCACGAAAATAACTTGTTCCACTCGCCCAATCCTGACCACACAATAAACAGAAATCTCTATACTAATAGCCAGAGCCAAGCATTTCGTTATTGAACCTGAACCCTTATTGCCTCTACGCTACGTACAAAATTAATTCCTAATTTTAGTAACAATATCTTAACCTACCGCCTCGTCTTTCAATGGCCACCTCGCCATTCATTAGCAACCTCTTCTTACTCTCGCCATTAAACCTGGCTGTGAAATTTTCTTTAACTAACGAACATTCAGCGTCAAAATCGTAAGTAATAACAAATCGGTTTACCCATATGTGCCAACTCGCCCGACAGGTTTGCACGATGCAAACATCCACGCATCGCTCGACACTTTTCGGGCCGCTGTCAGCGCAGACAGCCGCTTACGACATCGTTAGGGCGCGATTGTCGTTGCCTGGGCGACCAGCGCCACCATCGTGGTCCTTCAGCAACCGACGCCGCACTCGGCGTCGTTCGCGCTCCGACACACACACACACACACTTCCACACACATTTATATCGCGTTTTGGTCTTCCATCGTTTAAATAAAAACAACCACAGTAAATTTTCACAGGGATTATTTATTACTTTAAATGTACTTTAATGGGTGCAAGGTGTGCTTCGGGCAGCAGTTCGAGAAATAATGCCGGCCAGTCTAATGCCAGCCGTTTTATACTAGTTTCTGCGAGTGGGGGTAGTTCGAATGTTGGTAGACGTTTGATGCTAGCTCGCTGCACACCTTGTTGCCAACATTAAAAAACGTTGCCGGCGTCATATATATAGTTAGAGGAATTTGACAGAATATACTCCCTCGTTCTTACAGCATTGGTGTCTTCAGTGCATCGCTCTAAAGATAGCGATCTCATCCTATCACCACAGGGTGCTCTGCAATCGTTCCAACAGCTCTGTAACAAAGTACCCGCGTATCTGTTAAGGTGAGTTGTAGGATCTGTGTTTATATACAGGATGTTTAAATCTTTACAATGACGATGGAGGCGGTGACACTTTAATGGTGTTACAATTGATACTAGATAAAACATTGTAACACTTTAAACATTGCGTAATACTTATCATTGTGCATATTTCTTATGACACTGCGTAATACTTAATACAATGTAAAACACTTGATACAAGTATCAACATTTGACACCTCGCGTAACACCTCATACATTCTACAGGCAGGGCGTAACACTTAATACAGTGTATAACACTTTATAAATTGAGTAACACTTGATATAGTATGTAACACTGGATACAGATGTCAACATTTGACACCTCGCGTAACACTTCATACTGTCTAGAAGCAGGGTGTAACACTTAATACAGTGTGTAACACTTTATAAATTGAGTAACACTTGATATAGTATGTAACACTGGATACAGATGTCAACATTTGACACCTCGCGTAACACTTCAGGCACTCTACAAGCAGGGTGTAACACTTAATACAGTGTATAACACTTTTCACTGTGCGTATCTCTTAAAA
>JACTOM010000937.1:1480491-1517129 GCA_015832385.1 Elymnias hypermnestra
GGTATGCTTAGATGGTTTGGGCATGTAGAGAGAATGAATGAAAGGAGACTGACAAAAAGGATTTATGAGTCAAGAGTGAATGCGAAAGTTGGAAGAGGAAGACCGAGGCGAACGTTCCTGGACCAAATCCAGGACATTTTAAATAACGGCCAGGTCAAGAGTACTCTAAACCGACGAACTTGTATGAAAGATTTAATGAGATTGAAAGAAGCGAAGGAGATATGCAAGGATCGTGGCAAGTGGAAGGATGTTGTCTCTGCCTACCCCTATGGGAATGAGGCGTGATGCTATGTATGTATGTTATTTTTATCCAAGACTTTAATAAAAACTGTAGCTTGACTGACTGACTGACTGACTATTAATCATTAGACTGTAATAGACTTAGGTCGTTGATATAGCTACCTTTATTGTCTTTGTTTCTAAAATCGTCATCAAAATTGTTTTACATTGTGTATAACATGCCATGACTGACTGACTGACTAATTTGTCTGACTCATTTTCAATGCTATGACATTGACTCAACTTATTTAGAGGCATTTATTACTGACATCTGATTACACAATTAATTACATTACCTATTAAAATATTGTGATTTACTGACTGACTGTGACTGACAGTAACTAATCGTTCCGGTATATATAGTATTGTGCGTTGTGTAGTGTATGTATAATATTTTCATTATATTTACTAAAGTGTACTGTTATTGACTGACTGACTGACTGACCATGACTAACGTTATTCATCAATCGTGTTTACTATTCAGAGTCAGTGGACACAATTATTTTGATTAGATGGTATGGTGGTAACTGGTCACTGCTGAAGCCAATTCAGAGTCAAAAATTTTGAAAATCCAATTCTTTTACATCATCAGGAATCGAACCCAGAGCTTCAGCGCAGTGCCATCGAGACTTTCAAACACGAGGTTATGTAAAATTATGAGTAAACCTGTTTATCTCTGGAATACTTCAAGGAATAATCACTCCCAGGATAGGCCGGTTTCCTTAGATAGCCTGCTAAGTCCAAATTGAGCGTGGTGGTTCTATGCTCCAAAAATCCTGTCTCCTATGAGTGAGGAAGTCCGAAATGACACTATTAAAGACTGTTATTCCCCTTTTGTTTTTAGGTATAGGTGACCGCCATCTTGAGAACATGATGTATGATATACAAGATGGCGGCGCATGCCACGTGGACTGCGGCGCCATCTTGCAATATGGCGGCGGGGAATTACCGCCCGCGAGGCTTACTAGGAACGCATTAGCTGTTTGCGACCCCACGGGTAAGTTACAACTTATAATATATATTTATTTATATATTATATATATTTATATATAGTTATAAATATATATTTATTTAAAGAAATAGGTTATAGTAAACATTAATAAATAGTAAAAGAAAGTACAACAGGCAGTCTTATCGTTTCATAGCGATTTCTTCCAGACAACCTTGAGTTTAAAATAATATATACATACATACACAGCATCATGCCTCATTCCCATAGTAGTAGGCAGAGACAACGTCCTTCCACTTGCCACGATCTTTGCATATCTCTTTCGCTTCTTTCACTCTCATTAAACCCTTCATACAAGTTCGTCGGTTTAGAGTACTCTTGACCTGGCCGTTATTTAAAATATCCTGGATTTGGTCCAGGAACGTTCGCCTTTGTCTTCCCCTTCCAACTTTCGCATTCACTCTTGACTCATAAATCCTTTTTGTCAGTCTCCTTTCATTCATTCTCTCTACATGCCCAAACTATGTAAGCTTACCTTTCTCCATTTTAGTCACTACGTCTTCTTTTATACCACAACGTTCTCTTATCACACTATTTCTTACTCTGACACTCTCAACTCATACTTCTCAATGCTCTCATCTCTACCGCATTTATTTTACATATGTGATTCTTCTGCACCATTTACCGTATTCCCTGCACTCTCTCTTCAATGACGTATAAGAGACATAATAATATATAAAGGAATAAATAACACTTAATACAGGTTGCAACTTTTGACACCGTGCATAACACTTCATACACTCTACAAGCAGGGTGTAACACTTAATACAGTGACACTTGATGCAATATGTAACACTTGATACAGGTTGCAACTTTTGACACCGCGCATAAGACTTCACACATTCTAAAAGCAGGGTGTAACATTTATAACACTTAATACAGTGAATAATATTTGACACCGTTCATAACACTTCATACACTCTGCAAGCAGGGTGTAACACTTAATACAGTGACACTTGATGCAATATGTAACACTTGATACAGGTTGCAACTTTTGACACCGTGCGTAACACTTCACACTTTCTAAAAGCAGGGTGTAGTTCTTATAACACATAATACAGTGAATAATATTTGACACCGTGCGTAACACTTCGTACACTACAAGCAGGGCGTAACACTTAATACAGCATATAACACTTCATACCGCGCGTAACACTTCACACACTCTTAAAGCAGGGTGTAACACTTAATACAGTATACACTGTACACTTGATACATAGTGTAACATTTCATAAAGTGAGTAATACTTGATACAGGTTGCAACATTTGACACAGTGCGTAATACTTCACACACTCTACAAGTTTACACTTAATACAGACTGTAATATTTGATACAGTGTGTAACACTTCATACACACACTTTTCGTGCAGGGTGTTAACTCTTGATACAGGGTGTGTATCGCGCAAAACATTAATAATTGTTATTACTACTAGTTTTAAAAAAGTCAACACTTGATTGTTTATTTGATTGATAACCGACACTCACTAGTTGCTTATTTTGAAAACTCAATACTTCAATGTGACTGGCAAAAGTACTGTATGTAACGAGTAAGCGTTTTGTTCTAGTTACTATATATTTATATCATTGTGACAATTATCTTTTCTGTTTTAGTGGAATCTAATTCCATTCTATTAATATCAAATAAAGTTTTTTATATTGCTGACAGTTTAGCGCTTGTCTGTGATCTCACCTGATGGTAAGAGACGATATACCTTATATGGTTTCTACACAGCATCTTATCAGTACACAAATGTCTTTCCTTGGTTCGTAGTTGCTGGTAGGGTGGTAAATAGCCACGGCCGAAGTCTCCCTCCGTCCAGCCTTAGACAAATTAGATAAAAATATTTCTAAATATCGTCCTCGGGCAACGAACCCGGGGTTACCACTAGCAAAACCGGTATACAAACCGAGAGTCAAAAGTAACTCAATTTAAACAGATGCGACTGGCAAAAGTACGGTGTGTAACGAGCAAGCGTTTCGCTCTATATAAAATATATTAATTTCATTGTAACAATTATCTTTTTCTATCTTATTGAAATGTAATTGTATTCTGATAAAATAAAATAAAGTAAAAAATTTCCTAATAGTGTCCATTCCGGGATTTTCTTTGTCCAGCATTATTATTACTCTGTTACCATTTCTTCTATATTAAAGCGTTAGAGAGCAGAATTCAGAAAGTGCTTACTTACCTCCGAAGACATTACGAGCTGGTGTTTCCAAGTATTCGGATGGCCTTCAAGTGGATAAAGGATGATCAGCTCATGATGAAGGTATATGTCTTTTTTACCTGCCAATGAAAACAAAGTCATTACAATATAATTAGTTTAATTAACAGATGTTACTCTTGCGGGTAGTTCGAAATTTTTTGTGTCTTTCTTTCACGAATTAAAATTTGCGTTTTCAGCTGAGGTTTATACGTGATCACTGACCACTACGTGTGATCTTTTAGCGCACTTAAAAACAATGAGTACTCGTTAAAATTAACACAACTGTTTACACAACACTTTATACTTTCGTGGGTAGTTTAATTTTTTTTTGCACCTTCTTTC
This sequence comes from Elymnias hypermnestra, assembly GCA_015832385.1. Lineage (NCBI taxonomy): Eukaryota > Metazoa > Arthropoda > Insecta > Lepidoptera > Nymphalidae > Elymnias > Elymnias hypermnestra. The sequence goes on from JACTOM010000937.1 coordinate 1,484,330, forward strand.
CCTAATGACAATTTGCATTGTTATACCTGTTCTACTTTGTGACCACTGAGCTTTTGTTGCACTCCAGCATTCAATATAAGAACTTATCTAATTTGGCATGATTCAAACATTTCAGTTTTTATTTTCGCGGGTAGTTAGATTTTTTTTCTATAGAGTACCTTTCTTGACTGACAAATTAGGTGCACTGAATAATACACATTAATATTATTTTAATTTCGCGGGTAGCAAAATTTTTTATCTACCTTCATTCTCAGCTGAAATACATTGAAGAGTTGTTGCGTGGTACAAAGCTGTGCCATCAAGTGACCACTGACCAGCTTACGAAGTCCAATATTAAATACAAGGAGAAGTACATTAATCTTCTAGAAGAAGTCTTCCAGGATTTAGAAGAGAAGGAGATGTACAGCGTCGAAGAACAAGTCAGTGACTTTCATATACATATATCTTATTGTGTTTAATTTAGAAAGGTGTCTAAATTCGACCGTAATTCGAATTTATACATTCGTATTGAAATTCATTTGTGTGGTTCCATCATCACTTTAGTAGAGAAAAAAAACACCACCTTTTATACTATATTCCTCTATTTTCCCCTGCATCATGTCACTTCTCACCTCATCTCTCCACATCTCACGGCTCATCTCACCTCTTCTCAGCTCACCTCTCCTCTTCTGTGATTCTCTCCTTTTATCACCTGTCGCCAGTTCTCGTCTCAACTCTCTTCATCTCACTTCTTATCTTACTTCTTTTCATGTCAGCTCTTTCCATTCCACCTCTTCTCATGTCACCTTTTCTGGTCTCACGTCTCTTCATCTCACTTCTTATCTCACCTCTTCTCGTGTCACGTTTTCTCATCTCAACTCTCCTCATTTCACTTCTTATCTTGTCTCTTCCCATCTCACCTCTTCTCATCTGACCTCTCCACAAGTCACCTCGCCTCTCTTCTTATGTCAACTCTTCTCATCTCTCCTCGTATGTCACCTCTCCTTATCTTAATTATCCACAAGTCACCTCTCCTCATCTCACCTCTTCTCATGTCACCTTTTCTCGTCTCACCTTTCTTCATCTCACTTCTTATCTTACCCCTTTCCCATCTAACGTGAGAAGAGTCATAAGAAGAGTCTCTTGTCACCTTTATTCCCATCTCTCCACCCCTCTGCCCTCCCCTGGAATGCAACTAACATCAACGCATATTCATCGGTCAGTTAATCAGTTAGTTAATATCAGAATTAGCCACAAAATCCGTTTTATAACCTTTTAACTTGCAGGTGTCGTGTCTACTCCGACAGAGCACTGAACCCCGTATACTGAGTGTTACTAGGTCCGGATGGGAGCCTTGGATATAAAATAAATTTATTTTTAAGCATGCTATTATTATAAGAACACGCTGTACAACTCAAATATGTAGTAACTCAAAAAAAAACACATTTTAATGAGAACACTCTGTATGTACCTGAAATTAAAAAAAAAAACTATGCAAGCTATCAAAAGTACAACTGTATATGGATCCAAAATGAATTCAAAAATAACTATTTTTGTACAGAGCATTTATTGGATATCAAATATAAAAAATGCTTATTTTTTATACACTATAATATAACAGCACCCTGTATATGATCAACATGTAAAAAAGAAACTACTTTGTATACGCACCGCTGTAAGAACACTCTGTATACGTCTCCTAATAAACTTATTTTCTATTAATATAATTATTGAAACACTCTGTATATAGCTCTGAAATATAAAAAATAAACTATTTCCTATACATACCAATGTAAGAACATATTGCCGCAACATTTAATCAATATAACAACACCCTGAATATGACCTGAAAATGTAAAAAAATATTTTCTATGCATAAACCTATAACAACAGTCTGTATATGGTTCCAAAATAATAAAAAAACTGTTTTCTATTCATACCACTATCAGATCATCCTGTATATGAGCAACGTGTTAAAAAGAAACTACTTTGTATACCCACTGTAAAAACACTCTGTGTATGTCTCCTAATAAACTTATTTTTTATTAATATAATTATTGAAACACTCTGTATATAGCTCTGAAATATAAAAAATAAACTATTTCCTATACATACCAATGTAAGAACATATTGCCGCAACATTTAATTAATATAACAACACCCTGTATTTGGCCTGAAATTATAAAAAAAAACTTTTCTATACATACACCTATGAGGACAGTCTGTATATGGTTCCAAAATTAAAAAAAAAACTGTTTTCTGTTCACACCGCTATCGGATCATCGTATATATATAGGATGATCCGATAGATCAACATGTAGAAAAGAAACTACTTTGTATAAACACCACGGTAAGAACACTCTGTATATGGCGCCATAAAAAAGTAATACTTTTATAATTATACATATTGCGATAGATACACTCTGTATATGACCACCTAATATAAAAACGAAACTATTTTCTATACACACAACAATAAGAACACCCTGTAATATAGCTTTGTAATCATTTTCCATTCAAAGGAAAAATTGTGTAATTTTTGAGTTATGTCGTCGTGCTTTTGTTATAAATATAAGTCATTTTATGTTAAATAATTATATAATAATAAAAATCTCTATAACAAACCTGATACCTTAAAGACACGACATTTGTACTTTTTGAGTTATGTCGTTATGCTTTTGAAATAAATGTAAATTTAATATGTAATATTTTTTAATATAATTATAATAATACCGTCATTAAATTAAAATAACCTTTATTGTTCAGTAAATTGTCAAAATTGGTCCTTTTTGAGTTATGTCGTTGTGCTTTTGTTATCAATATAAGTAATTATATGTGAAATAATTATATAATGATAAAAATTCCTATCAAAATAATAACAAACCTGATTCCTTAAAGATACGATATTTGTATTTTTAGAGTTATGTCGTTCTGCTTTTGTAATAAATGTCACTTTAATATGTAATATTTGATAATATAATAATAGAAATACCGTTACTTAATTTAAAAATCTTTATTATTCATTAAATTGTCAAAATAGTTCCCTTTTGAGTTATGCCATTATGCTTTTGTAATAAATGTCACTTTAATATGTAATATTTGATAATATAATAATAAAAATACCGTTACTAAATTAAATAAAACTTTATTATTCATAAAATTGTCAAAATAGGTCCATTTTGAGTTATGTCGTTATGCTTTTGTAATAAATATAAAATTAATACGAAGTATGTTTTAATTTAATTTGATATAATTATAAAAAAACGATATTGAATTGAAATAATTTGATTGTTTCATTTAAATGTCAAAATTGCTCGTTTTAGAGTTATGTCGTTATGCTTCTGCAATAAATATCAAAATAATACGTACTATGTATTCATTTAATCTATATAATTTAAAAAAAATGTTATTAAATTAAAATAATTTGATTTTTTCATTTAAATGTCGAAATTGGTCGTTTTTAGAGTTATGTCGTTACGTTTTTGTAACAATAGAGCAATATGTGTAATAATAAGTATACCAATAACACCTTTGATGACGGGTCGGAAATAATTTCGATCCGCGGCCGCCCTTGAACGCACGGGTCAACGCACTTTAGCTCAATTTATTAGTTTCCTTTACACGCACACCGGCGCCAGTAGCTTGTTTTAAGCGGTACAAAGTTCGTCGGTCAGTTTACATAATAAATAATCAGTTAAATGTCAAAAGTCATTGAACACATGATATGATAAAGAGTTTGTAAGAGTAGCCGCTGCAATGAGCCAGTACAAGGTCCCACTTCAAATTAGGCGAGGCGTATTGTGTAAAATTTTTTACGGATTAGCGTCACGAAGATGTGCAGCGTTTGAAGGTTACGTAGTTTAAATATTAACATGTGGCATTTTAATTTGCAACTCGTCATTTGGAATATCAATGAATTGTTGAAGTGAAACTTCTTTAGAATCCTAAGTCAGGTAAGAGGCACAAATACAAAAATGTGTACGATGAAGCCGGCAAAGAATGAGACGGTAATATACATACTATTTTTTATTCTGTGTATTAGATCAGGTGTCGACTACCTGCGGTCCGCGGGCCGCAGGTTGCCGATCCTTGACTTAATGCCCACTTACAGCAGAGTGGATTTATTCTTTGTCGTTGTTTAATTGATCAGGGGTAGCCAGCTATCGGTCCGCGGGCCGCATGTTGACGACCACTGACTTAGTGTCCACTTACATCAGACTGGATTTATTCTGTCCCGTTGTTCAATAGATCAAGGGTAGTCAACAAGCGGTCCGGGGGCCGCAGGTTGACGACCCTTGGCTTAGTGTCCACTTATATCAGAATGGATTTATTAGGAGTCGTTGTATTAATTGGTCAGGGGTAGCCAACTATTGGTCCGCGGGCCGCAGGTTGACGACCGCTGGCTTAGTGTCCACTTACATCAAAATATATTTATTGTGTCGTTGTTTAATAGATCAGGAGTAGCCAACAATCGGTCCGCACCGCAGGTTGACAATTTTAATATTTTAGTGACAATTAAATCCTTTTCCCTCCCTTTAAGTTTCGGATATCTAAAGCTTTAGTTTTGTAAAAACATAAACAAAACTTGAAAATTAGTTTCCCAAAGAAGTTCCACTTCTGACATGTGAATTTTGTACGCACGCACTTTTCATGTAAATAAAAAAGAATCTTAACCTACTTGGTTTAAGGTTCATTATTCCCGCTCACACCCTACACTCTAAAGTATAGTTTTCTTGAAGAGGTACAAAATATATTTTCGAGGCACTTTTGACGTTTTGTACGGGACAAATGTAAGACAAAACACTACCTCATACACAAAGTGGTTTTGCAATGCCACGGACGTGTGTTATAAATAAATGAGAATTTAAACTTTTTATACATAGCATTTAGTGTATTTGTGTACGATGTTGCGTTTGTGCTTTGTGCTCATTTGTGTATTTAGTTACGCGAAATCATCGGACGATGAAGGTTTGGACATTTTTCTTATAATTATCAACTGTATTTTCCTGTTTACAACCGGTTATTAAATCACTATTAACATCTTTAGAAATATGTTTCTTGTGGAGTTATTTATTATTTTTTTTAATACAAAAGTGGTCAAGTTACTCATCCTTTCATCGGCTATCTACCAGTGGAAGTACAATCGAAATTGGTTAAGCCGTTTCAGAGGTACAGGTTAAAATAAAATTGACGACTTTTTGATATAGCATCGCTTGCATATATAATAATTACGTGATGACGTCAGATGTCCCTTTTGTTGTTGCAATAATCTATTTATATAGAAATTAGCCACTTTAGATAAAACTTTTGTTGTGCTGTTCGTTAAAACTAACAAAGTTCCGTAGAACATCAGAAATTTTAAGGAAACTTTTCTAACGTAACCTGCGGAGTACTTTTGACAATATAAACTTTGATGTAACCTTCTTGGTGCTTTTTACAATACAAACTTTTCTGATGTAACCTCGTTAGTGCTTTTGACAATATAAATTTTGATGTAACCTTGTTGGTGCTTTTGACAATATAAACATTTCTAATGTTACCTCTTTAGTGCTTTCAACAATATAAACATTTCTAACGAAACTTTCTTGGTGATTTGTACAATATAAACATTTTTATGGTAACCTCCTTGGTGTTTTGAAAATATGAATTAACGGCCTCTTAAGGAAACTTATGTTATATAAACGACACCATCAATGTTGAGATCTAGTTGTATTTTTACATGAGAAACTTTCATATTGTCAAAAGCACCAAGAAGATTACAACAAAGTTTATATTGTCAAAAGCACTAAGGAGGTTACATGAGAAACGTTCTTATTGTCAAAAGCACCAAGAAGATTACAACGAAGTTCATATTGTCAAAAGCACCACGAAGATTACAACAAACTTTATATTGTCAAAAGCACTAAGGAGGTTACATGAGAAACGTTCTTATTCTCAAAAGCACCAAGGAGGTTACATTAGAAAAGTTAACTTAGTTCTACTGACTATAACGAACAGAACTATAAAAGAAATATGTTTCCACTTTTTAGGCTCAAGTGCCTTGACTTGTGTCACTGCATTGGGCAAACCTGCGCCCAATTGTGGGATTGTAATAGATTTTTATACCCTTTTAGGTGACTTATGCAGGATCGACTACCTTAATGCTGCCGGGACTTGCAAAAAGATATATGAATGTCCATTTGCAATGAAACTCTTGTACGATGATGAGGTGAAGCCGCCGGTAAGTTTTCTGTATTACTGTAACCTCACCTGATGGTAAGTGATACAATCTATGATCATATCGCTAACTTGAGTAAGAGTTTTACCTTTTATGGTTTCTATTTAACATAGGTGCCGCTAAAATAACATTTATGGCCCGCACCAATTTCATTATAACATTTGTGGCCCTCACAATATTTGTGACCCGCACCAATATCCTGATGATATTTGTGGCCCGCACCAATATCCTCTTAATATTTGTGGCCCGCACCAATATCTTCATAACATTTATGACCTGCACCAATATCCTAATGACATTTGTGGCCCGCATTATTATCCTTATGAATTTTTTATCCCTCACCAATATCATTATAATATTTGTGGCCTGCACCAATATCCTCATGACATTTGTAGCCTGTACCAATATCCTAATGATATTTGTGACCCGCATCAATATCCTCTTTTCATTTGTGGCCCTCACCAATATCCTAATGATATTTGTGGCCGGCACTAACATCCTTATGTCATTTGTGACCCGAACCAATATCCTTATTACATTTGTGGCCCTCACCAATATCCCTAGAACATTTGTAGCCTGCACCAATATCTTTATAATAATTGATACCAATATCCTATTGACATTTGTGGCTTGCACCAATATCATTATTACATTTGTAACCTGCACCAATATCCTGATGACATTTATGGCCCCCGCCAATTTCACTATAACATTTGTGGCCCTCACCAATATGCTCGAAACATTTGTGACCCGTAACAATATCTTGTTGACATTTGTGGCTCGAACCAATATTATTATAAAGTTTGTGGCCCGTACCAATATCCTCATAACATTTGTGACCTGTGCGAATACCCTTATGACACTAGTGGCTTTGACCAATATTCTTGTTTCAGATGTGCAAGTGGGATGATAGGACAAGGATAGTATGTTGTCCCGAAAAGAACTCAGGCTTCGCGACAGGTGTCTTTGGAAGGTTCTACGCGGGAGCAAGCGATGGTGTGAAGCACTCCAAGGCCACAGTAAGAGCAATTACCATTACATGTATGTCTGTTTGTTTGCGACATTCTCAAAAACCACTGAACGGATTTGCATACAATTGTAAATACCAATCAATTCACCAGAGGAGTACCACAAGGTTCTATACTGGGTCCTTTATTATTTATTTTATACTGTACTGATATTACAAGTTGTAGAAAGAGTTGCAGGCATAATATATACGCTGATAATGTACAATTGTATATATCTTGTAACTCCAATGAAGCCCAATCAGTGGTACAAAAAATCAACGATGATTTACATAAGCTAGTTATCTGGTGCGAAGCCCTACCTACTGGCCTAAATTAGTGTTGTTTTATAAAGAAATTGTATTGAAGTAGTCTGAAGCTTGGATTTTGGACATGCTAGTGGACAAAAGTCCACGTTTTCAGAAATATGTCCTAAATACCCTTAGAAATCGTTACAGCAACCTCAAGTTGCTATATCGTATTCGATCTTTCATTATTGAGACGGTATAAGCATTTGCAATATGGTAAGAACACGTCTGTTGACAAAAACAAAAATATAAATCAGTATTGGTCTTAGATTTATCAGACACAATACCTTTAATCACAAAATGGACAGTCCAAAATTATCTACGCCAGCTTTAAAAACGAAGCAACAAATTGCTGGAATTCAATCCCACCACCTTTTAGGCGCTTAAATTCGATTCCGATTTTCAAAAGATCTTTACGTAAAGCTCAAATGGCTTAGAGATCAGATGACATTACCCATTTAACCCTGGCTTCGTCAACTTTAATGATTAATTCATTTCAAAACTCGGCATCTATCTACGCCAGCTTTAAAAACGAAGCAACAAATTACTGGAATTCAATCCCACCACCTTTGAGGGGCTCAAATTCGATTCTGATTTTCAAAAGATCTTTACGCAAAGCTCAAATGGCTTAGAGATCAGATGACATTACCCTTTTAACCCTGGCTTTGTCAACTTTAATGATTAATTCATTTCAAAACTCGGCATCTATCTTTGCCAGCTTTAAAAACGAAGCGACAAATTGCTGGAATTCAATCCCACCACCTTTTAGGCGCCTAAATTCGATTCTGGTTTTCAAAAGATCTTTACGCAAAGCTCAAATGGCGTTTTTAAACCAATTAGAAGCAACTCTGATATATGTGGAGAGGGCCGTATAAACCCTCTCTCTTAAAATGAAAAAAATCTTTATTTCTTTAACAATTGATTCTTATTCTATATACTTGTAACAGGCGGCACCGCTCTTCCATTACAGTTCCAATGCTCATAAGAACCCAGTAGATCAAGAATTAGTTATTATACTAATTAATTCATTACTAAAGAATTTAGAGAAAGGAAAGTCATTATTTATTCTATTACCTTTTTGAAACTACCTCTGTAGATGTCTTTAATATCTTATTTAGTTAGTTCACAATCTATATTGCTGGACAATTGTGTTACCATATCAATGAGATCATATTTCGTTTGATCTTTTATTTCTATGTTTATTTGCCTATTTTCTCTTTGCAATTCTTCTAATATATCCTCTAGTATGCTTATGTATTTTCTGTCTTCCTTCATTTGACCTTCCGTGTGTTCTATCTTATTCTCTTTCTTGACAGACTTGTGTTAGCAACGGATACCAGCCTATACTGTGTTGTCCAGTGAAGCCACCGCCTCCGTTGCCTGCAGAAAACGGCTGCCCGCCGCTTCCTGAGCCTTTGCGAACACCCTCTGAACATATTGCTTGGAAAAGTATGTATATACATAACCTTTAATTTTCAGTCTTCACCATTAGATAGAGTGGTTCACGAGGAAGATTTGGATATATATTTTGTTAAGTATTTTAGTAAATTGATTGATATATAACGATAATTGTCCGGAGTGTCGGAAGGTCCGCCTGGAAGCTTTCATCGAAAACACTTCCAAATCCAATAGTGGGACGTTAACACAATTTACGTCATAGTGACGTCAAAATGAGGTCAGGAAACATGCAGGAAATCGAACCCCGGGTCCAATTTATGAGAATATGCCCCCAGGTACTTGATCTGTCCTGTGATGATCCCCTTTTTTCCAGAGTGCTTGGAATATCGTCGCTACATACACAAATGTGTTGCCAACGATAATAACGGCAATAAACTCACCAGGGTTAGCACTTGCGGTATACCCAAAAACAGGTACAGGATATCAGGTGGTACTGAAGCATTACTCAAGGAATTTCCCCATATGGTCAGTATTTTTGAGGGGCTCTCTGATGGTCCTGTATTCTATACATATTTGGTGAAATTTTGGTAGCTTTTTCTAAATTTGAACGTAGATGTCGTCCAGTTAATAATTGAAGGCTCAACATTTTTGCTGGATTTTGTTCATCGAACCCACAGACCAGGATATTGGGTATTAATCTGGAGAAACTGCATGATTCTTGGCTTCAGTTCATGCCAGTAACTTTCTATTTGTCAAAGTTATTGGGCTGGAGTTGGTTGATTGTGTAATGTGGCTGAGGATATTTTGGAGTAAGCTGATGAGACTAGACTGCTCCAAAATTCTATAATTTATTCTCTTCCCAGTCCACGGCATTTCCTTTTTTCATTGCTAAGAAGAAAGCGCTTGACTGTGACCTTATCTGACGTTCAACTGGAAATCGAACCCAGGATAGCTGATTAGCTAGATTTATTGGACGATACAGCTACAAAATTTTCCATGGTATAAAACCTGAACTTCTCTTTAGCCCATCCATCACGTTCCAGGCTGTTATAGGCAGTGCTGGTACAAACAATGTAACTGAGGAAGTTGTATGGATCGGCGGAGGTACCCTCATCAGTGACAAGTTTATTTTAACTGCCAGACACGTGCTCACCGATCCAAGTGGGTGAGTGTGAAAACACGACTCAAATTTACCATAGCACACTATAAAGTAGCACACTGAGTCATATTGCAACGATTGAACAGATTATTGCATATTCCACAGGAGTACCATCAGCAGACAGACGTACATACAGACATTCGCCTGCCCAAATCTCTTAAAGATGTAGTTAAAAATTGTTTACTTGATTATCGTAATGTAGCGTGACTAAGTCTGATTGGTCTACCGCCGGTGACACCCTTTCCGCATCTACCTCAGCACCCGCGATTGCCTATCTCACGCATGTGCGTGCCGGGTGGGAGAGTTGTGTAAAATTTTTGTCCCAGAGTTTGTATGCACACATTCGCCTTAGACTACCGAACGGAGTAGATCCCATATAACCACGAAGAACCGAACCATTGATATCGTAAGAGCCGAACACGCAAAAATCGAAGTACCAAGCCCAAAGAGCCTTACACAGTCCACTGATCCTTGAGGGATTTTTCTGATCCTGAATCCCACCCATAAATAAGGTTTAACCTAAATTATAATTGAATTGTAGATATTTAACTATCCCCCGGCGCTGCCACATGTTCGTGTCGGGTGGCAGAATGGACGCTCTAGATGAAGATATTAAAAGCCTTAAGAAGCCAATACAGTCCACTGAACTTTCAATTGCAACCACCAGTGTTTATCAATGAAATTATGTTATTATTTTCAACATATATGTCGGAGTGCAAGAGTCTGTGGAACGCTGGTGCCATCTTTGTGTGGGCAGAGTCAATAAGTGGCGGCCCGGCCCGTCTCTCGGCAGTTCTCGAGCGGCGGTCGGCCGGAGTGGTCGACTATTGAAACTGTCGCGTTCTTAGCTATTATTGTTAATAAGTTTGTGGAAATTGATATCGAGAACATTAAGTGATTGAGCATTATAATACGAGTTAATTAACAAAGTGTTTAATTTCACCAACATTACCCACGAACGCCCACAGAATAAGAAATTAAATAATGGATCCAATTAATAACGATGTCTGCGGAGAACCCTACGCCCGTGCTTTATGCTTCTCCTTTCCTCTCTTATTCTCCGACATGTATAAATAGTGGTGTGCCATAATTATTATACAGAGGGCTTCTTTCTCTCTCTCCTGCTACAGTCTAACTTAAATGTTTTATAACTATAGTTGACATCCCTGTTTTCAGTCGACCAGTGAGATACGCGCTGCTGGGTGTTTTGAATAAAAAGGACACGTTAAATGGTCTACTGTTCAATATAATACGGAAGATACCACACCCTGGATACCCGGGAACGAGGAATAATGATATAGGATTAATGGAACTTCATAGACGGTATCGTATTTCCTCATACATTCGTTTACTGTGTCATATTTCCTTCATTTTTGTTTCAAAGTCATGGAAGGTCATTGAAAGTCTTTGAAGGTGATACAAGGTCATTCAAGGTCACGACATTAAACAGTCACAATCAAAAATATTTTAGTATTCAATGTTAGTCTGTAAATGGAACAGAACTCTATACCAGCACTTTCTGTCATCGAAATTGTTGATAACATCTGCCTGACAAGTGAATTCTGGACTGTTTTAGTGTTCCCTTCTCCGAGTTCATCCGACCGGCTTGCCTCCCTTTTCCCGGCAGAAACGTCACGGGTCCCAGGATAATTGCCGGCTGGGGTAAAATTGGGCAAAACTTAAAAACATCTGACGTTTTACTGACCGTAAGTAATTCATAAATATATATAAAACACTAAATAGTTTCTGTTATGTGGTGTAAACCCATCCAGCCGGTCTGCCCCAAAATTAGGCAGGCGATGCTGTGGAGATGGTCACACCCTAATAAACTCATTCACTCACTCAGCAGAAATTAAGCAAAGTGACGCTTTGTAGGGCTTGTATCCAGATCGATACACATTAACAGTCGGCCACCAGAATAGGTCAAGACCATCAAAGCTCCTACCAATCCAGATCAAGACATGAGCAATACTTAATTAAAGTCCCCTATCAGTCTAGATCCAGATCAAGACATTTAAACCGTCCCACCAATACTGACAAAGACAGACAAAGTCTTCTTTCAATCTAAATCAAGCTAATGAAAGGTACATACCAATCCAGACCAAGATATGTAACAAAATATTCCACCAGCTCAGACCAATTCATATTAAAAATCCTCTATCAGTCTAGATCTAGATATTAAAACCGTCCCATCAATACTGGTCAAGACATATTACAAAGTCGCCTATCAATCTAAATCTAGCTAGTAAAAGGTACTTACCAATCCAGACCCAGATATGTTACAAAATATTCCACCAGCCCAGACCAACACATACTAAAAATCTCCTTTCAGTCTAAATTTAGATCAACATTACAAGTGTTCTCCCTAAAACGTATAAAAACTCCAAACATAATCCTTTCCATCGCCCGCTTGCTGACGTTGAGCTTTCGAATGAGGCTCATAGTCAGCGACCAGGGTATTAGACGATGGGTGTTGGATTTATTACACCAGACCACATCTATCTGCCATTTGACGTGGAAGCTGTGGGACGAGAAGCAAAAATTTTTAAACATCTCTTTAAAAGTTGTTGGATACCTTTAATCATCTTAGAGCTGGTCCTTACCATGGACAAAGTATCTCAAAGCTCAAGTAGCTCAAAGCTCATTTATCCAAAGAATCACGCCTCCTTCCCATAAGGATAGGCAGAGACCACGTTCCACTTGGCACGATCCTTGCATATCTCCTTCGCTTCCTTCATCCTCATTAAACTGTACCTTATTTAAAACGTCCTGGATTTGGTCCAGGAACGATCGCCTTGGTCTTCCCCTTTCACCTTTCCCATTCACTCTTGACTCATAAATACTTTTTGTCAGTCTCCTTTCACTCATTCTCCCTACGTGCCCAAACCATCTTAGCATACCTTTCTCAATTTTAGTCACGACATCTTCTTTTATCACACTATTTCTTACTCTGTCACTCAGTTTTAATCCAATCATACTTCTCAACGCTCTCATCGCTACTGCATTTATTTTACTTTTGTGCTTCTTCTGCCTTATGCACAATTTAGATGCGACTTATTATCTGATATGATTATATTTAAACTTTTCCTCTTCTGGTATGTGTACGTTTAGTTTTATTTAAGGAACAATGAGCAAAGATATATAATATTTAATTCAAATTTTCAGGCTGACGTCACTGTATTGGAAGACAACCCTGATTGCGCAACGAAATTCAACGCCAACAAGTCTTTCACTTTCAACGCTGCATCGATGATTTGCGCTCGTGGGAAGGATCAGTTCACGGACTCGTGTGAGGTCAGTCTCGTGTTTTAATAGCTGTCTCCCTCGTAGTTCCAAATCCGTGGGGATATGGTCAAATCCATACTTATGAATTTGGTCTTTGTGTCATTGGTCTAGTGGTTCCAGGGAGTTCAACAATTGATATTGAATTGTGTTGTGTAATTGGCGGTGGTCTCAACCTCCATGCCTCGTTGAGCAAGTTAAGCCGTCGATCCAGCGCCTGATCTCTCCGGTCGTGTCAGATTGCCGTCACAACTCACTATGAAAGTGAAGGACGCTCAAAAAACCCTCCCTCCTATGTTTAAAGAGGCCTGTGCCCAGCAGTGGGACGTTAATGGGCTACTAATAACCTTTACTATTTGTATTTACTTGATTGAGTTTATTGTGGGTTTTTGTCTAGAATTGTCTTGTCTGTCTAGTTTGGAGAATAGCTTTGTGATGTCTAAGTCTGGACTGTTGCGATGTTTTCAGTAGGATTTGGTTTATGATGGTATTCCATAGGGCTATTCCTGGGGCCCATTTTCTTATTCTTATATCAGTGTGACATTGAAAAGGTTTTAATGGCTAAACGATATGGATGGAATTTATTTCGTGGAGGAGATGGTGTTATTTTTACCTACTTTTTTCTGAGACCTGTGCCCAGCAGTGAGATGGGTTAGATTATAGTTATTCCATGTCAATGGCTGAAAATTCTCTTTTATACAGGGTGACATTGAAAAGACTTTAATGGCTCTGATAAACGACTTGGACACTATTTATTTCGTGGAGAGGATTGTGTTAGAATTACTTTAGTCTGTACTTATTTCTTAGATTATGCGGTGTCCCTGTGAGACCTCTCCCTTGTAAGACCTGTGCCCACCGGTGGGACGTATTAATAGGCTGTTACTTATGCCAAGTTATAGTAGAGGGCCTTTTGTCTCTGCTGTATAACATGGACTGGACTGTATTTATTCTATGGAGTGGAAGGTGTCCTGGAGACTTTTGTCAGACCTGTGTCCAGCAGTGGGACTCTATAAAAAGATTTTTACATACAAGTTGACAGTGAAGGGTCCATGATAGGTAGCTTTACTTTATTGATATGGACTGGACTCAATACGTGGACGGAAAAGTGTACCTGAGTCCCTCTAGTGTAGGACCTGTACTTTACATACAGGGTGACATTGAATATTGCTTGATTGACATGGACTGTACTCATTATTTGGACGAAGAGGTGTACCTGAACTCTTCTAATGTAGGACCTTTGCATTATATACAGGGTGATATTGAATAGGCTTTAATGGATTTGCTAAATGATATGGACAATATAGATTTCGTGGAGGAGATTGCGTTACTGTACCTATTTTCTTACGAGACCTGTGCTCAACAATGGGATGTATGAACCAAGTAGACTATATTCAATCCATGGAATAGAGGGTGACCTTGAAATTCTCTTCTTAGACCTACGGCGAGCAGTTGGAGTCCGTAATAAATTAATTATATACAAGGTGATAGTGGAAGGTCTTTTGACTCTTCTGAATATCATGAACTTAACTTATTTCGTGGACTTCTACGAGATCCGCGTCCATCAGTGCGATGTTAATAGGCTCATTATATACAGGGTGACAGTGGTGGGCCCCTGATGGCTCTGTTAAATGACTTGGACTGTACTTATACTGTGGAGGGGGTGGTGTCCCTGGGCCCCCGTTGCGGGAGAGGGGAGTCTGCAGTCTACACCAGGGTGTCACATTACTTAAACTGGATCGTGGACCAAGTCTGGCCGGAGGAGGTCGAAAAAGCCCGAGACAATAAATTTTATTAAATAAATGACTTTTGATACACTTGATTTTGTTTTATTTAATAGCTGAACTGCCAACTATACATTTTTGGAATACGCTTGAAAATTCCCGTTCCTGTAATCAGCGTCTTCTTTTACACGTGAATATATATGCTACTTCAATACTTTTATAGTTTTTTTTTCATATATCTGATGATGATATTAAAGAACTACTTACAATCCAAACCAACCTTAAATAGTAGGGAAGTATCATCGACAAATAAAACAATCTCATGATCACCCTTAACAAGGTAAGGAAGGTCATTAATATAAATTAGGAACAAAAATGGTCCCAATATAGAACCCTGTGGGACTCCCAGTTTTGTCAAAGACCCCGCAGAAAGCTTGCCATTAACACACACCCTTTTTGTCCTATTCTTTAAACAGGAACTCATCAGGTCTAATGTTGCATCTTTGATGTTATTTTCCGATCATGGTTTCATACTGAACACAGTCGAAAGCCTTAGATAAATCACAGAAAATGCCAATAGCCTCTCAGGCATCGTAGATGTCGGGCAGTAACTGTATACCAGCCTTTCTCGAAATGGGCGATAACGCCGTTTGAAACCTAAAGGTGGGCGCTACGGGGCCCACAAAAAATGGGGGGCGTGTGGCTTAGAGGGGAGATGTATAATTTGTAATATTATTTGCTTTATATAGTATTTTAAATCTACTACACAATAACGAATGTATCCTGGATTGTGGTCTATCGTTGAACGATAGCATTCCCATCATCATATTTGTGTGAACGTGGGTTTAGCGTTGTGACAACGCTGCTTAGATAGATGTGATAAGAAATCATTTGCAAGTTACCAAACGCGGCGACTTACAGCTTACAGATATGAAAATAAATTAGTATTTGTTTAAAATATATTATTAATATTATAAGGGTTTCATCCACTCATCAGCAAACCGTAGATGAATTTGCCGATGATGTGGTCATTATGGCAGAGACTCTCGAAGATCTCAATACAATGCTCGATGACCTCAGCAGAGTTTCTCACCAGGTGGGCCTAAAAATGAACAAGGATAAGACGAAAGTCATGTCCAATATCCATGTTCCGCTCCACCCAGTCATCGTTGAGAACTCGCCACTCGAAATTGTAGACGAGTACACATACCTTGGACACATTCCAGCTAGGTAGGTCCAATTTCGAAGGAGGTCAACCACCGTAATGACGTCCACAAGGCCCGATCTTGCGCCGCCTGGCTTCAGCACCTACCGGCGACCCTCTTTATATCGTTGTTCCACCTTGTGGGGGGTCTGCCTACACTGCGCCGTCCAGTACGGGGTCACCACTCCAGCACCTTCGGCCCCCAACGTCCATCGGTCCTTCGGACTATGTGCCCCGCCCATTACCACTTCAGGTTCGCGATTCATAGGACTATGTCGGTGACTATGGTTCTGCTACGGATCTCATTTCTGTTTCGATCACGTAGAGAAACTCCGAGTATAGCCCTCTCCATCGCACGCTGAGTGACTCTGAACTTCCACTTGAGGCCCATAGGCAGCGATCACGTCTCAGAACCGTATTGATTCAAGAATGTTTCAGTTTTGCATAATGCCTGTGGGGGTCTAAATTATCACAAATAGTCTCCACTCTTAACTACATCATAACATCAGCTACCTGATGAATTATGAGGGTTTGCGCCAAATTCTTAGAAACCAAATCTTTCTCTTTATCTAATCATTCACATATTCCCCATCCCTTGGGAATATGAATGTATTTGTTTATAGAATATCTTTGAATTGTATAATTATAATTTTTGAATCAAATTTCAGGCTGAAGCCATTGTTTTGGAGCACAATCCTGATTGCCCAAAGAGATTCAACGCTAGGACTTTCAAGTACAACGCGGAGCCAAGCCAAGTTCTCGGACTCCTGCAAGGTATCCTGAAATCCGTATCTATTATGAATTTTGTCTTTGCCTTATTGGTCTAGTAGTCAGCATAAGGTCCTGGGTTCAAAATTCAAATGAGACACCAAGTTTTCTCTTAAGAAATTCTCAGTATCACAAAGCCACCCTCAAGTTCAGACGTAGATATTATAAAACCTCCTAAGATTCCAAACTAAGACATGTTACAAGACATTCAAGATATAACAAGCTTCCACCGGTCCAGACCAATACACATTAAGTCTCGCATCAGAATAGATTAATATTACAAGTCTCGCACTAGTCCAGACAGCGACATATTACAAATCCTCCCATCAGTTTACACTAAGTAAAGTTACAAAGCCTTCCACCGGTCCAGACCAATACACATTATGTCTCGCATCAGAATAGATTATTATTACAAGTCTCGCACCAATCCAGACAGCGACATATTACAAATCCTCCCACCAGTTTCCACTAAGTATAGTTACAAAGCCTTCCACCGGTCCAGACCAATACACATTATGTCTCGCATCAGAATAGATTAATACATTACAAATCTCGCACCAGTCCAGACAGACATGTTATAAGGCCTTCCACCAGTCCAGACCTATACATATTATATCTCCCATCAGAATAGGTCTTGTGGTTGGTTCTTTGGTCTTTGTGGTTAGTATTTTCGAATACTGACATGAGGTCCTGAATTCGAATCCCGGGTCGCCCAATTTAAATGAGACCCAAGTTTTCTGTTAAGAAATTCTCAGTATTAGCCACGTGTTGTTTAGTTGGCGGTGTATCTCTTTACGTCGTTGAGCACTTTAAGCCGTCGGTCCGACTTCAAAAAGTTTCCTATTAGTTCTGCGCTTATGAGTTCTTAATAAGTTTTGTTATATACAGGGTGATAGTGTTATTCTGTTATAGGGTTATTCTGTGGAGGGGTTGGTGTTGCGGGAGAGGGGAGTCTGCAGTCTACTCCATGGTGTCATATTACTTGGACTGGATCGTTGAACACGTGTGGCCAGATACACCTATTTTTGTTTTTTTTTATTAACCTCCAGTTTTATATGTTTTTTTTTCCGACTTCCTTTACACTGCGATCTGTCACCACATGGACATTTATCAGTTGGTTGGTTGGGTTTTTGAATGGCATGCTCGGTATACCTGTGTCGTATCTTTCGTTTTAATCTACGATTTATGTTGCCGTCCTCCATCAAGACCTTGGCCAAGCTGTTTGGGTGGAAGAGAATCTCCTGTTTGACAGCGGTTATATTCAGGTCGTGATGTAATTCATTTGTGACGAACCAGGGAGCAGCGGTTATCATCCTTAAGATTGTATAAAATTAAACAATCACACACTTAATCATCTGGACTATAATGCAACAGAAAATATGTTGATTTAATTACGCAAACACACATAAATATAAGCACACACACACACACACAATCATGTATATTGTAGTCACGGGCTTACCTAGTTTAGGGGTCCAGGGTATTCTAATTATGTACCTTACCTTTTTTATACCCAAATAAATAAAGTTATTATTATTATTGTTATTATTTTGTTTTGAAGTCTTTGTAAGATTTCGGTATTTGAATTGGAAGCTGTACCCCAGAGCTGTACTGTGTCCAAATTGGTTTAAGGGTGGTTTTGTAAAGCACAAGCTTGCTACTCATCGACAGCTGTGACCGGTGACACATTAACCAATACAGCTTGCGTAAATGTAGTCCCAATTGTTTCGTTTTGTGAAATTGTGTTATTGCCAAGGTGTAAACCTAAATACCTGATATAATCTAGTTGAGGGATTTCTACGTCATTAAGTTTGACAGGTGGACAAGTGCCTCTCCTTAAAGTAAAAGTAACATTAACAGATTTAGTTTCGTTGGCCTTGATTCTCCATTGTTGTAGCCAGGATAATATATTATTGAGCCCACTCTGTAAGAGTTGCGCTGCCTCAACAATTGGTAAGTCAGATGTGTAGATAAGGTACAACGTCGGACCCAGCACGCTACCTTGTGGAACTCCTGCTTTAACTGGGCAGATACTTTAGAGTCCAACACGGACTAGGAAGTTTTATATGTGAGTGTCTTTTATAATGAACAATTAGTAAATTTCTTGGCGGTTTCTTCTCAGTGGATTAAGCGTTTCGGAATGAAGCCTTGCACGAAGAATACTGCTACATTTATTTACTCCAGTAACTTTGCTTGACTGTAATCTCACTACGGAAACCGTTTCGATGTGGAAGGTAGATAGAAATAAAACAGTATTTTGTTACACAAAATGTTTTATTAGAAAAATATAATTTCACAGAAGGACTGCCACTTAAAACTATATAATAAAAAAAGTGTTACAAGATTATTTTGTCCTTTACGAAATTGTCCATATTTTCATACTGACGTTTAATATACAGTGTTTTTATGCACCCTGTATATTTAGATTCGGTAATAAATAACATCAATTGGATATATAATAAAAAAAGTATCTTTTCTTTTATATTAGTGCAGTCACTGTCTCATTCTTACAGAATACTAACATTATCAAATCATCCTGTATATATTTTATAATCTGTTGTTAAATAACAAATTGGAAATATAATAAGGTATCTTTTCTTTCATCTATA
This sequence comes from Elymnias hypermnestra, assembly GCA_015832385.1. Taxonomy (NCBI): domain Eukaryota; kingdom Metazoa; phylum Arthropoda; class Insecta; order Lepidoptera; family Nymphalidae; genus Elymnias; species Elymnias hypermnestra. Next base: position 1,503,979 of record JACTOM010000937.1, read on the forward strand.
TTACTGCAGTCACTGTTACTGGATAAGTTTATCTTTCTTTTTTTAATAGATCCCAAAACAGAACACCAACGTTAACAAATCACCCTATATATGTTTTAAAATCGGGTATTGAAGAACACCCTGTACATGTTTTAAAATTGGGTATTAAATAACAAAAATTTAATATATAAAAAAAGGTTCATTTTTTTATCTATATTACTGCAGTCACTGTTACTGGATAAGTTTATCTTTCTTTATTTAATAATTTCCAAAACAGAACACTAACATTAACAAATCACCCTATATATGTTTTAAAATCGGGTATTGAATAACAAACATTGAATGTATAAAAAAGTTTCATTTCTTTTATCTATATTACTGCAGTCACTGTTACTGGATAAGTTTATCTTTGCTTCATTTAACAATTTCTAAAACAGAACACTAATATTATCAAATCATCCTGTATATGTTCATCTAGTTCTTAATCTTTGAGCTATTATTACAATACAACAATAACAGTCAGTCAACTCGATTACGAAATGAGTCAGTGACTGACAACAATAAGGCGTTACTACTGTTAGTTGTTAACTTGAAAACGTTGTGTTCAGAGCACCCTGTATATGCTCATATAAATTTTAAGAGTCTTAATGTTTTAAGACCACAATTAAATTTATAAAAACATCGTTTCCATACAAAGATCCGGCAAATCGGTCAGTCAGTGACTGACTTTACTTAAGTTCCATTAATGTTAGTTGATTAGATATTTTCTTAAAAAAAAAAAACTTAATGATAAAAAATCGCGATGTGACAAAATTAAAATACATGCAACCTGGTCAGTCAGTCATAAGCTAAAGTCACTGACTGACTACAATTTTTTTCTATAAAAATATGAAAAAGCTGTTACCAGATCAGCCTGTATATTTTCATAATTAACAACGCTTGAAAATATAAAAAAAAATTATAAAGAAAAATCCGACAAAACGGTCAGTCAGTGACTGACTATAATTAACTTTCCCGTTAATTAATGAGACGACATATCCTTATATTAAATCGTCTTGTAAATGACGACAGTTACATATAAAACCGTGTCAGTCATTAGTCAGTGACTGACTACAGTTTTACTCTGAGAGACCATATTGATTTTTTTAACTAATACAACCCACAACAGAATAAGTAACGTTAACAGAACACGCTGTATATACGTGTAGTTCTTAATTCGTTAAACACAACAATTGAATAAACAAAACTTAACTTGTGAAGCGGTCAGTCAGTGACTGACTATACTGTTAGTTACTGAGACTTGCTTTACAATGTTATTAGATCACCCTGTATGTGACAACAATTAATTATATACAAGGTCACTCAGCATTAAGATCTACAGTCACTGACTGACTATCATTACAATTAGTTGACGAGACCATCGTGGTTACCAGATCACCCTGTATATAATCAACTTTAAAACCACCATTACGTGAGAACAATTGAATAGATTTAAAACATATGTATCTTTCAATTTGTTCTGATTTATTTCTTTGAAGCTCCAAAGTGTCACCCGCGTAGTTCCCAATCCCGTGGGAATATGGAAAACCAACTTTATCTTATTTTACGTCAAAATTTTACGTTACGTTACGTCTATCTATTTATAATCTAAGTATATCTATAATTCATGCAATAACCTAAACGTTTCACAGATGAATCACGCCTTAAACTAAATATTGTGTTAAAAGCGAGATATCTCTATTATGTTATAACGAAACATGCCGTATAATATCAAATCTTGTATTCTATGCCAATTATCTCAATTACGTTATGACTAATCACGCCTTAAACTAAAATATTGTGTTTTAGGCGAGATATCTCTATTATGTTATAACGAAACATGCCATATAATATCAAATCTTGTGTTCTATGCCAATTATCTCAATTACGTTATGACTAATCACGCCTTAAACTAAATATTGTGTTAAAAGCGAGATATCTCTATTATGTCATAACGAATCATGCCATATAATATCAAATCTTGTGTTCTATGCGAATTATCTTTATTACGTTATAACGATTAATGAAACTGATGGGAAAATATGGGACGTGCAAGCGGGATTTAGAAGAGGAATGGGATGTACGGATCAGGTCTTTTCTTTACGGTGCTTAACTGAAAAATGTTTGGCTAAACACCAAAAAGTTTATTGCGCGTTCGTAGATTTAGAAAAGGCCTATGATCGAGTGGTGAGGAATGAGCTGTGGTCAACGTTATCTACGTATGGGGTGAGCGGTTGTCTGATCCAAGCATTGAAGTCTCTCTATGAGGGTTCTAGTGCCTGTGTCAGAATAAACGGAGCGTACACGGAGTGGTTTCCTGTCGAAAGAGGTGTTCGACAGGGATGTGTTGCGTCACCATGGCTGTTCAACCTTTTCATGGATAAATGTTTGACAGATTTAAAAGAATGTATGTATGGGTTAAGAATGAATGAATTACTCATCAAATGTTTACTCTACGCTGATGATCAAGTAATACTTGCGTCATCCGCTAACGAGCTTCAGGAGATGCTAAATATTATGAATGAAGCTTTGAAAGGGAAAGGAATGAAAGTGAATGTAAACAAAACGAAAGTTATGCTTTTTGAACGAGATGAATCTATGATGAATGGCAATATTTTGATAGATGGGGAACAAGTGGAAGAGGTGAAAGAATTTGTATACTTGGGATCTAAATTTACAAAAGATGGAACATGTGAAAGTGATATTGAAAGGAGAGTGAATGCAGGGAATATGGTAAATGGTGCTCTGCACGCCTTTATGAATAGCCAGATGGTGTCTCAAAGGGCTAGACTGGCAGTGCATGCTGGAGTGTTGGTGCCAACACTTATGTATGGTAGTGAAAGTTGGGTATGGCAGAAGAATCACAAAAGTAAAATAAATGCGGTAGAGATGAGAGCGTTGAGAAGCATGAGTGGATTAAAACTGAGTGACAGAGTGAGAAATAGTGTGATAAGAGAACGTTGTGGTATAAAAGAAGACGTAGTGACTAAAATTGAGAAAGGTATGCTTAGATGGTTTGGGCATGTAGAGAGAATGAATGAAAGGAGACTGACAAAAAGGATTTATGAGTCAAGAGTGAATGCGAAAGTTGGAAGGGGAAGACCAAGGCGAACGTTCCTGGACCAAATCCAGGACATTTTAAATAACGGCCAGGTCAAGAGTACTCTAAACCGACGAACTTGTATGAAAGGTTTAATGAGAATGAAAGAAGCGAAGGAGATATGCAAGGATCGTGGCAAGTGGAGGGATGTTGTCTCTGCCTACCCCTATGGGAATAAGGCGTGATGCTATGTATGTATGTATGTACGTTATAACGAATCATGCCTTAAACTAAAATATTGTGTTTTAGGCGAGATATCTCTATTATGTTATAACGAAACATGCCATATAATATCAAATCTTGTATTCTATGCCAATTATCTCTATTACGTTATGACGAATCATGCCTTAAACTAAAATATTGTGTTTTAGGCGAGATATCTCTATTATGTCAAAACGAATCATGCCATATAATATAAAATCTTGTCTTTAAAATAAAGATATTTCACCTAAAATACAAGATTTTAGTTTACGGCGCGATTCGTCATGCTGTGTAATATACATTAATCTAAATTTAATATACGTTGAAATTGTCATTAATGTTTTTTTAATGTGTTTTTATCTATTTATAATCTATGTATATATTGAATCAAAGGATTCACGCAATAATCTATTGGTTTCATGGACGAATCACGCTGTAAACTAAATTCTTGTTGTTTAGGCGAAATATTAAATAATGACGGATCATGCCTAAAACGCAATGCTTTAGTTTTGGGCATGATAGGTCATCGGCATGATGTGTAATTAAAATATACGTTGAATCATGCCGTAAAACTAAAACAATTATTACAAGCGAAGTATAAACAACTCAGTTTAAGTATGATTCATTCCGTAAATCTTGTGTTTTAGGGGAATGACTCATACTATAATCTATGAGTGTTCACTAATCATGCGGCAAACTAAAACTAGTATTCTAAGTCATTACATTGTATATAAGTATATAGCTGTGCTTCACGCAATAATATAAAAGGTTACATGGACGAATCATGCCGTAAACTAAAATCTTGTGTTTAAAGCAAAATATCTTTTACGTCACGTATAATTAGATCTATATGTTGAATCACGTCGCAAACTAAATAAAGTTTATTGGACAATGTATTTTAATTATCAAAATTTACGTATTTCTTATCTATGAGTATGAATCATGCAATAATCTATGTTTCGACGAATCATGCCTTAAACTAAATTCGATGATAATACTTACCTGATTACATTGGGACTCACTTTCCTTACGTTATACGATTTTCAGTCTTTATTTTTCTTCACCGAAATGCATAAAAATGAGTATTCAAATTAAGCGTATAGAAGGACTTCGAACTCAGGTACTGCCCGGCATGTGTTGCAATGTCTTCTTGATTATTTTTTCTATAAAATTTTCGCGAAATATAATTAATATATACGAATGTGTTCGAGTATTATTTTAGTCTACAATATAAAAAGTTAATGCCCGGTATGTGTTTTAAGACCTTGTATATAAGTAAGAATTACGGTCGAATTTCGACTGCAATACTGTTGTTTACAAAATTTTATTATTACCTTAATTTAGACCAATTTTTTGGGTCCAAATTATCTTTCATTTCAATCAGACAATTTATAACGAAATTCGGTCGAATTTCAACCAGGTTTCTATATTTTAATATAACCATGCTTAGGACGAAAATTATATGTATATTTTATGGTAATATTCAAAGGGAATTACGGTCGAATTTCGACTGCAATATAAAATACCCGGTGAAAATTCGACAGTCATTACAAATTACGGTCGAATTACGATCGTGCCCTTTAATACACGTTAATAACATTAGTATGACTACGGTTGAATTTCGACCGTGATTTCTCGCATACATAATTTCATCATTTCCAAACGGCTAATTTCAATCGAATTACGACCGTAAACTCTAATATACATAATTTTATTGCTTCTATATTATATATCGAACTCTAGGATTTAAATTAATTTCGATCCAAAAGACATTGCATGATAATGTTTTGTATGGAGTACGGTCGAATTTCGATCGAAATGTCTTGATGCACAATTTATTCCTTCGATATTTTATGTCTTTGTAATACACGATAAAAAATGAGATGTTTTATAGGCAGATTGTTTGTACCAAATGTGTACGAATTTCGGTCGAATTTCGACCGAAATCTCCTGCATACACAATTTCGTACTTTCTTTATTTTACGTATAACCAAATGTTTGTAATACACGACATAACAGAGTAGATGTTTTAGACTGATTGTACGTTTAGTGTAAACTTCGGTCGAATTTCGACCGTAACCTCTAATATATACAATTTTATTAATTCTATATTGTATATGGAACAAGTTACAGGATTTAAATTCATTTTGATCCAAAGCATATTGCATGATAATATTTTGTTGGAGTTACGGTCGAATTTCGACTAAAATCTCTTGCAGTTATAATTTCATCCTTTCAATATTGCGTGTATAACAAGCTTCTAATATACCATGAAATAGAGGAGATGTTATTTTAGATAAAAGATATATTCAGTAAATATTTTCAGTCGAATTTCGACCGAAATCGTATCGACTTGTACGCAACAATTTTATCGTTTCCATATTTTTCTCATAACAATGTTTATAACACTAGATAAAATAGAGATGTTTTTAGTTTGTACCAAATGGGTAATTTCAATCGAATTTCGACCGTAAACACGAATATACACAATTTTATTGTTTTTTTATTTCGTATAAAACGAGTTCTAGGATTTAAATTCATTTCGATCCAAAGGACATTACTTGATAATGTTTTGTACGGAGTGCGGTCGAATTTCGACCGAATTCTCTTGCATACAACAATTCCATATTTTCTATATATTACATTTATAGAAAATACGATGAAATAGATGAGATACTTTTTTTAGATAAATGCATTCAGTAAAAATTTCGGTCGAAATTCGACCGAAATATCTTGCATATAATTGTTTCATCTTATTTATATTTTACGTATATATAATACTCGATAAAACACAGCGGATGCATTTCTTTAGGCAAATGGTACATTCAGTAAAAAAATTCGGTCGAATTTCGACCTTAACCACTTGTATACAGGGTTATCCTGTATCTATATTTCATATGTAAGCTATACTAGGGCCAAACAATACTCTCGATCCAGGGGACGTATTCTGCGACCCTCGTGTATATACCAGGTTCACCTTTAACACCGCATGCTCTCCCAAAAGATGTGACACCAATCACAGTGTACATGCAATATATCTGTTTGTGTTTCAACTGTAACGGACCACCGCTGTCGCCCTGTAAAGGAGATTATTGTAGATTAATAAACTCACTTCGTCATAAGTGTGTTTGGAAAGCAGTGGCCTCGTCGTCGACGTCCACTGCTGGACATAGGTCTCACGTGATGACTTCCACAAGGCCCGATCTTGCGCCGCCTGGCTCCAGCGGCTACCGGCGACCCTCTTTATGTCATGCGGAAGCTCAGAGAGAGATCCGTAGTAGAACCAGAGTCACCGACATAGTCCTGCGAATCGCGAACCTGAAGTGGCAATGGGCAGGGCACATAGTCCGAAGGACCGATGGACGTTGGGGGCCAAAGGTGCTGGAGTGGCGACCCCGCACCGGACGGCGCAGTGTAGGGAGACCCACAAGGTGGACCGACGACATAAAGAGGGTCGCCGGTAGCAGTGGCCTACTTCTGCTTAATTATCTTCCAGCAGAAAGAGCTCCTCAATTATCTCATCTGCTCTGCTGATTCATCTAGGGGCACCAGAGCTGAATACAGCCAGTTCAACACTCCCCGATGGAGATTTGTATATCATCCGACCAAAAAATCAAGCTTAAGTGGCTCAACTGTCTCATACAGTGTCCAGGATTCACCAGTGTTTCAAACCCAAAAATAGTCCAAAAAGCACGACGTTCAAAAGTGGTATCAAACTTGTAACGCCACTTATCATGGTGTAAAAGCTTCGGAAATCATTTGGGGGGTTAAGCATATGCATTTTCAACAAACTATCGAAGTCAGTTTCGGATTTGCCTCATCATAGTTTGAAGAAATATGTCAAAAATGGAAAAGGATGGCTTTTCCAGTTGCACATAACTCAAGGTCACACAAGGTCATCTATAAAAACTATGTTTAAAAGTTGTTGCCACTTAATTACTTGCCAGTTTCTTCTCAGTAGGACCAAATTAATCAAAAAGCTCTTTTAAATGGGCACTAGTCAGTCCGTTGGTAACGAATCTACCAATGAAGAAAAAAAGGGAATCTTTATAATTGACCTTGAGTGACCTAGAGTCATGTGTAACTAGAATGAAGCACAAACGATTCCATCGCTTAAATTAACGTTATTTCTTAATATCATGTAGAGGTAAGTCCATAATGAAATTGTTAAAAATACGTATGCTCAGCCCGACAAATGTTTTCTGAAAGTTTTACGCCAAAAATTTTCAATTTACACTTAACTAACCTGACAGGTGTCTTTTTCTGCATCTTTGCTTCCATAGCATATTTGTGTCTCTTTGTCGAAGCCTGCCTTCATCAGACGATGTGGGGGGAACTTTTGTGAACACTCGGGGGTGGAGAACTTCTCCAGGATCACCTGAAATTGAAGAATAACCTATAAATATCCCACTGAGACAAATTTTTACGTGATTCGGTAACTTCCAGAACAAGAGCCATGATGACCTGGTGATGAGACGACTGTTCTAATTCTGATCACACACCACTAAGTTTCTCTTTATAAATAGAAACTGACATGCTCAAAAGCTATTTCCAATCCATCACCGCTTTGGAAAGTCACGTGCCTAACGCTTTCGACGAATAAACAAAAAAGTGGCTAAAAGTTCACGGATTTAAGTGGTTTTGGTGTCGGAAGAACTGGATAGTGACCAGGAAGACGAGGGTGTAATTATCTTTATCGGAAACCAACGCGCTGGAAAGTTATACAAGAAATTATGAAAAACCACGTGCTCAATAAAACATAAAATGGCGAGCGCCTCCCAATTTTAAGTGGTGAGGTGCACTTTTTCAAATGTGGAAACGAAGAGCCAGCTGGCCCACACCTATCAGCACACTTCCAGATTCTGCCGCCCATAAATCCAGGAGTTACACCCCTAAACACCAAAACCACGTGGCCACGAGGTCCCACTTCCCGTGACCCTACAAGACCGTGACTACAACCCAGGGATAGCCCAGGAAACACACTTTCCAACGGCATATCAAGTTTAAAGAAATTCAATTCCAGAATATAGTTACAGGTTCTGGAATAAAACTGACAATATTTTGAACTTTAACCTTTAATAACATTTGAAGTAGAGCGACGACCGCTCGTGGTTTAGTGCTTGTGGTTAGCTCGGTGAACCCCCAATATACTTCCAAAATTTCAGATTTTTCTGCGGAGGGGTTACCGAGCTACAAATGAAAAAGTGTGTAATAATAACCAAGATTCAGTGCACGTGTTTCCCGAAGGACTGGAGGGATAGGGACGGAACCGACGCTGCGACAACCTTCCTACCAATTTTCACAAAGATCTGGAACGTAGGGGTGCAGTGAAAAACACGCGTTTTGCGGCAGTTGGTAACCCGACCCCCAAACCCCACGGCGTCTAGACCAAGGGTCAGAAAATTCCTGGAATAACGCCGGGCGAGAGCTGCACTCCAAAGGAACCTCAGGAATTTAATTTAGAATATTTAGAGTAATAGTTTTCGAGATATCAGGGTTTTTAGTAAACATTTTTTTTTTACAATTTTACAGACCCCCCCCCCCCAAACCCCCGCACAGTTTGCACCTGCAATTTGCAATGAAAAACCTTCGGACCCTCCCCGTGAATTTTGGTTTTGAGGGAGCGGTCTTAGTCCGTGATTTTTCTAAATTTACTATTATTATTAATTATTATATATTATTATGATTATTTTATTGCTATTATTAGCCGTTTATATAATATTATTGATTTTGCGATTCACTACTGCTAATTTTACCATTATATTTATCATTATATATTGTATTCTTATTTTTTTCTTTCTCTTTCTCTCTCTCTTGTGAGGGGTGGGGGATTTTAGATTAAGAATTAGTAGTTAAGAAATTTTAGCTTCACAGCAGAGCAACGTGGTGGGCCTGGGCTCTAAAACCCTCCTATGTATGACAAAGCCTGTGCCCAGCAGTGGGACGTTAACAGACTGCTTATCTTACCTATTAACCAAAACCAGGAACTTCCAAATTATGTTGGAACAATCAGTCTTCCTTTGTTGAAATTTTCCCGATTGACTTGAAAGGTATCAAAGACTCCTTTTGTGATGTATACTCTCACTGAGTACGGATATCCACATCTGCTCTTTTACCCATTTTGATTACTCACTTTCAAATAATCCAATAGAATGGTTGCCAAGCATATGCTAATAAGTTTTTTAAACAAAACCCAATATATCTTTTATAATGGCCAAACAAAAATCGGAACCTGGTTCTTCAGGATAAATAGACAGTATATACCTTCTGTAACTGATCTGCTGTGGCCCCCTTGTTCTCAGTGGCCCCCCAGCCGCTGGCCAGTGCGCGATTGTAATCGTTAGTGGCACCTGTATCCAAGCAAGCAGGGACAGCGAACTCATCCAAGGTCATCCTGTAATTAATATTAGGTTCAGCGGTCATGTGAACGGTCCTGTAATTCAAGTTACGGTCATCCATGCAGGTACCCGACGTCAACGAGAAATAGGTATCAAATATACGAAAGAAGGGCTAGATGAAGAGCAAAATGAGCACGTGGAGATAATGGACTCATTTAGGGCCATTCGTTAATTAGAATCAGGGGGTATTATTTAAAAAAAGATGCCTCTTTCCGCTGACAATTCGATGGCTGCACAGGTTTTAGATTATATGGGTAACCCTGTAATTTAATTTAAGATAACGCATTTAAATACACGTCGAGGAAAAATGGGTGTCAAGTTATGCTTTTTGAACGAGATGAATCTATGATGAATGGTAATATTTTGATAGATGGGGAACAAGTGGAAGAGGTGAAAGAATTTGTATACTTGGGATCTAAATTTACAAAAGATGGAACATGTGAAAGTGATATCGAAAGGAGAGTGAATGCAGGGAATATGGTAAATGGTGCTCTGCATGCTTTTATGAATAGCCAGATGGTGTCTCAAAGGGCTAGACTGGCAGTGCATGCTGGAGTGTTGGTGCCAACACTTATGTATGGTAGTGAAAGTTGGGTATGGCAGAAGAATCACAAAAGTAAAATAAATGCGGTAGAGATGAGAGCGTTGAGAAGCATGAGTGGATTAAAACTGAGTGACAGAGTGAGAAATAGTGTGATAAGAGAACGTTGTGGTATAAAAGAAGACGTAGTGACTAAAATTGAGAAAGGTATGCTTAGATGGTTTGGGCATGTAGAGAGAATGAATGAAAGGAGACTGACAAAAAGGATTTATGAGTCAAGAGTGAATGCGAAAGTTGGAAGGGGAAGACCAAGGCGAACGTTCCTGGACCAAATCCAGGACATTTTAAATAACGGCCAGGTCAAGAGTACTCTAAACCGACGAACTTGTATGAAAGGTTTAATGAGAATGAAAGAAGCGAAGGAGATATGCAAGGATCGTGGCAAGTGGAAGGATGTTGTCTCTGCCTACCCCTATGGGAATGAGGCGTGATGCTATGTATGTAAATATTCCAAAGAAGGAGCATTTAGGGTAATCTAATAATTGAGATCGGTGTTTAAATTGAAAAAAGAGGCTAAGAAGAATATAATGGATAGGCAGAGACATGAAGCTCATGTAGGGTCATCCTGTAATTTACATCAGGGTCATCAATTTAGGTGAAATTGAAAGTTGTTTAAAAGATAAATGCGTGCTTTGGTAAATAGTCGATGGATACAGATGATATAGGTTATATGGGTCACGATTGTAAATCAACACAGAGTCAACTATTTAGGTTCACGAAACCACGAAGCTAAGGAGAGCAAAATGGGTAGGTGGCAGAAAACTAAAGTAGGGCCATCCTGTAATTTATATCAGGGTAATCAATTTTGGTGAAAAATCGACGAATTCAGAGCTCACTTAGGTATTTCAAGGTCAAACAGATCGCTAGGATAGGGAACTCATCTGTGATCATTTAGTAATCAAGATCAGGGTCGATGGTACTTTTGGGTATGGATTCTGGTTAGAGCCCCGCTGTAATTCAATTCGGGGACACCAAGACATTTTTAGGCATTTGGGTAAATAAACTTACTCTCTGTCAGTTTCCACAAGCGCTATGTCATTGTAGCGATGCGGAGAGTTGTAATCAGGGTGTTTTATGATTTGCTTCACGTGGTATGTCCTCGTGGAGTCCAGGGCGTCAGTTCTCCTCAGCACCGAGATACGGACGAATTTTATGGAACCTCTGATAGAGAAAAATTTTGGTTAAATTTGCTACCTTCATGCCTCTTGAGTATATTTACGATTAACACTGTATATAATACAAGACAGTAATAATGTGCTCGAAATCGGTAGCACTTGATAGTGATTAATACGGAAATGGTTTTATCTCTATAAATTCACTCACTTACCACGAAATTGACTTCGAATTTAGCAAAATCCTTACAGGAAAATGCACGAGAGTCGCGAGTTTCGTCAGTAAAATTACCAACCAGTTAATATTAAGAAGAAGTTATAGATTCTTACAAATCTCTCCTCGAAGTGCAATGACCTGCTGTCAAAACGAACCGCTCGCTTATCAAAGTGCCTCCACAAAGCCATTGTGCTGTATTCACATCCTTACCATATCCAATCAGCACCTGATAAAAGATTATTACGTGAATGCTTTTGAATTTGAATACATTCAGAGTGGTAAGTAGCAGTCCATCAACGTCCCACTACTGGGAATAGTCCTCATTCATATGTCAGAGGGTTTTTATAGCATAGATCCATCTAATCCTTCACTCTCATAGTGGGATGTGTCGGCAATCCAATACGAATGGAGAGAGATCAGGCGCAAGGCTAACGTACTCTTCCAGGGTGTGGAGCTGACCAGCAACTTCCCAACTTCGGGCAAATATTGAGACAATATCAATAAAAAACTCAATATTTTGAACCCAAGACTTCATATCATTTTATTTAGATGAAAAATGCTTTTATGCCGCAACCCTGATCCATGGGTGTGGTACTTGGTGAAGAAGAAGGCCTCGTAATATCCACTAAAACCCATCGAAACCCTCTTAAACCACCAGGCACCAGGAGTTCCCCTTTCACACCCGTCTCTGGTGTCCCGGATGAGTCCGACTAAGGATTCACAGAGGCGAATAGACGTGCTCTTTGATACCCTAAACACAAACCAGCAACTTGAATTTTAGACATATTTCGACGATTACAATACTCCATTTTTCAATGTAGGTGTTCCCATTTTTTAAATCATAAATAAGGGCCGTCGATTTGTAATTGTTGATCACTAACCATGTGAGGGAACTCGTCCTTCATTGCTGGCACACCACCAACTATGAGGTCCTTAGCATTATGGTGGCATTTGTAACCACGAGCTCTAGTCCCTATTAAAGCAACACTTTTCTTGCAAGGATACACGAATTGCTCCTGGTATTCAATGCATTCTGGAAAGGCACACTTTTTGGTGAGTGATCGCGCAATTTACCATTACATTTTGGAAAAGTAATTAAGCCTTTTATATACATAAAGATACATATGTGTGTGTGTGTGTGTATTGTATATATTCATTTTGCAGATACTTTTCTAGTTGTAGTATCTATAATAGATGGTTCTATTGCACTTACCCAATGCTTTCATGGGTTACTATCTCCAAGGTTGTCTGGAGGAGATTGCTCCAAGCGATAAGACCGCCTCTTTAAAATTTTGTAATGCTCCTCTTTTTAAACACTCTGTAGGTATGTGTGCAATAAGAATAAATAAATAAATAACTAGTTTATATATATATATATATATGTCGGAGTGCAAGAGTCTATGGATCTCTAGTCCGTGTGTAATAGTCTGTGGAACGCTGGCGCCATCTTTGTATCGGCGTGGGGGCAGAGTCAATAAGTGGCAGTCCGGCCCGCCTCTCGGCC
>JACTOM010000937.1:1517861-1569744 GCA_015832385.1 Elymnias hypermnestra
AAGCTCAGAGTCACTCAGCGTGCGATGGAGAGGGCTATGCTCGGAGTTTCTCTACGTGATCGAATCAGAAATGAAGAGATCCGTAGTAGAACCAGAGTCACCGACATAGTCCTGCGAATCGCGAACCTGAAGTGGCAATGGGCAGGGCACATAGTCCGAAGGACCGATGGACGTTGGGGGCCAAAGGTGCTGGAGTGGCGACCCCGCACCGGACGGCGCAGTGTAGGGAGACCCCCCACAAGGTGGACCGACGACATAAAGAGGGTCGCCGGTAGCCGCTGGAGCCAGGCGGCGCAAGATCGGGCCTTGTGGACGTCATTACGTGAGACCTATGTCCATCAGTGGACGTCCATCGGTTGAAGCGACGTCTTCTAGCCTCTTTCATTTCTTAAACCCGGGTGTAGTCAATGACTGACTGACTTTCATGGTTTCTGTGTATACATAAGTGGGAGATTACCTTTGAGTGGTGGTGGTAGCCACTGGCGGTGGTACAGTGGTAGGTTTCGCATCATCGGTGCAGCACACTATAGGATCATTCCCGCGGAACGAGCATAGCTGTAAAAAAATATATGTATTGTTACACTATCATCGATACTTTACATTAGGTTAGTTTACTTTACTTTAAGACGAATATATCTTACAGTAACAACATATTATGTTACTTTTTACAATACGTAACGTATTAAGTTGCGTCACTTTTCATTGTAACTTGAAAGAATTATTTTCGTTACAATTATATAATTTTTAATATATATGTCGGAGAATAAGATAGAAGGAGCATAAAGCATAGGGGCGTAGGGTTCTCCGCCGTCAGCGTCATTAATGGCTACCATAAATCAATTACCATACTGTGGGCGTTGATGAGTAATGTTGGTACAATCACTTTATTAATTAACTCAGATTATAATGTTCAATCACTTTATGTTCCCGATATCAATTTACACAAACTCATTAATAATAATAGCTAGGAACGCGACAGTTTCGATGACGGCCTCGCTGGCGCAGTGGTGCGAGAATTTAGGAAATTGTATTTTCTAATTTGTCTGAGTCTGGACTGGTGGGAGGCTTCGGCCGTGGCTAATTACCACTCTACCAGCAAAAACGTACCGCCAAACAAAGAAATTTGTGTTCCGGTACGATGCTGTGCAGAAACCGTGTAAGGGGTATATCGCCTCTTAACAAAGTCAGCACTAAAAAATAAAAAAAAGAGTTTCAATAGTCGACCGCTTTGCCAGACCGTCACCCGAGAACTGGAGAGACGCGCGCCAGATTGTCACTATTGACTCTATCCCACGCAGATAGATTAACTTATCTACTTTACTTAACAACCACATTACTTATCTATAAAATTTAAACTACACTTTGTTCGCGTTAAAAATGATGACTCACTGCATTTTTAACGCGAACAAACTATAAAGACTTTCTAAAATACGCCGTCACGCCTCATTTTCAGTGTGATTTTGTACTGGCTCAGTACAAAAGAGGCTTTTAGCTCAGTTTCTGATGTCCTACTCAACACTACAAGCTTTCTAGTCAATCGTAAATAGTTTTAGAGTATGACTTAGTTAGTGACTTGAATTTCCTTTATATATTTGTTAAAAACAAGTAAATTAAACGAGATTAATAGTCATTTTTATAAAAAAAAATTGCCTAATTAAAATATATAAGGAAACATTCGCTACAACAGGAAAATATACAACGTTACTCGACTAGTTTGTAAAAACCCGCAGGTATCTGACAACTTCCACATTACAAATCAATATACAACGCAACCGCTGTCTGTATTTTCGTGATTAACTTAAAAACTACCGAACGGATTTTAATGCGGTTTTCAATAAAAGATAGAGTGATTAATAACAAAGTTTACTATATAAAATTTATTGAACTTTTTGAATATTTTTCTTGAAATGAAACGATAATCATTGGAAGAGTCGAGAATAATCAAATTGGAAACTTTAATTAAAAACGCTGCCTGATCCGTAAGAGATATATCAAAACAATGTACAGCTGAAAAACTCCTCTTTTAATAATCTACGAAAAAGTATAAGATGATATTTATCTATCTATTAAGGATAACTCACTATATCTTTTACAAACAATTGTCACGTATACTACCGTAACTGGAAAGCTAATTATACGAATACAGTATCAATCTTCATAAATCTAAATATATTAGTTATATTAAGCATTTCATGTAGATTATTATAATCCTATACGCTATATAATTAAAATGGATATCTTGGAAGATATCGCAAAAAATAGTAAATTCATACATTTGTATATAAACTATATACGCGTCAAGATTAGTACAACTATAGATGTAACATTTAGGCATAATATACTTTTAATAACAACGTAGGTATAATACAAGATATTAAGAGACCGCTAACGAAAACGAACATAGACGATAGTACTAATGACACCTTTGATGCTGTTACGGTATAAAATCGGTCCGGATTTAAATAAATCGTCATATTTTTAAAACGTGTTATTTGCATTTTATAGTGTTAATACAGCTAAACAAAACGATAGTTGCAAAAAAAATACATTGCTTTACTAAGAAACAGACCAATAATGAAACAGAATCAGCTGACGCTCGGGTCAACGACCGCACGCCGACCTAATTTAGAAAAAGTGCGAAAAACCGCTGTGCTGCACCCTTGAGTCCCATCATCAATACGTCTGTTTTCATTTTCAGGAGCAGGCTCCTAAAACCTTGTATAATTCCTGAGGGTGGGAATCTTTGCAGCCTCTCCAGGTGTCATTGATTAGGGTAGGCCTTTTGCTGACCAGCAGTGCAGATGCCAACGAAGCCGGGTGGATAGCCGTTGGCTCGTGGAGAAGGCACTTGAGAGGGAGCGGGAGATTGCTCATGGCTCGCCTCCAATCCGCGGAAGAAGGTTGGGAGCTCACAGCAAGGGGACATCAACGACACCGCATTATCAGTGGGAATTTCTTGTGAAATGTTGGGTAGAAGTTGCCTTCTTCTGCGAGACCGTAATCTCTGTAAATGAGACTTACAAGTGAGAGACAAAGAATGCAGTAGATGCAGTAGAAGGATGACACCTCCATAAATCTTCATTCAGGTCAACAATAAAACAATGAACCTATGGTTTCTCATCCAAGAGGGTTCCGCCGGGTTTTAATGTTGCGACACCTCCTCCCTCGCCGAGTTACTAACTCCTGACCCATTCAAGTTGGGGTAAATGAGTAAAAGCATTTCCCAGTGCAAATAAAAGAATGGGGGCTGGAAGTCGTCAATATGTTCGCTTCCTCCACCTTGAACCCCGATTCCCCTTCATCCGGGCTACATATTGGATTACGCAAGACATCTCTTCAGGATGACGAGGGTCTCGGGCATTATCATTGTGATCCTTACTCAGAAAAAAGGTATATTATGACCCCATGTGAAACCAGGCCGTGTGACTAGTACATATCGGTTCGTTAAACCAGGTATTAATGCAATTTATAAAACCAGTATTTTAGCTTTTTTTATGACTAAAAGAAAACGCAGACCGTTGGATGTCCTGTTCTTTTTATAATAAAATTTACTGTCTGAATCATGAATATGTTATTTAAGAACATATCCGGCGAAGATCTGATACGTCTGTGTTAGTCACGTATATATATAATAGCAATGTAGTCGCTCCTTAAGAACGGTTTTCCTATTTTCCCCACACGTTTTGATTATATAAGCGAAAAACTATGACGTGTTAAGTGATTTCCGAAACTATAGTCTGAATCATTTAAAAAAAAAACTCGTGCTTAAGCGATATTTTAAATTCCATTGACTTAAAATTTGACATAGTTGTTTCAGTCGCAACGTAGCCGCTCACTAAGGACGGGTCTCATCATATTCTCACGGGAATTACACGGATAATACAATGATCCACAAATAATTCGTCCCTATGTCCGTTGAAATTTGACAGATCCTTTTACAATATATCCACATTGACTAAGAATTTCTCCATATTGCCACAGATCGGGAACTACGAGGGTGCAACCTCAGGGCACAGCTAGTTTTAGATAATCATTAAAAAAATGTTGTTGTCTCGTATAATCTTTTGTTTATTTACCTTTGATACCTGCTGGTTTAAATGACCTTAACGATTATGCGAAGGTTAAACCTGTTGTAAATGTTTACAGAGTAACAACCTACATAATATCTCTGTTTTACATTTATTAGTCTGTGACGACTTTTATAAACACCTCTGTTTTATACTTAGTCTGTGATAGCATAAGTGTAACATCTTAGTTTAGTCTGTGACAACGTAAATTAAATTGTTATATATATGTTTACATTTTGATAATAACTTTGTTTCATTTTCATTAGCCTTTGATAAGATAATTTAAATTTGATAATGTAAATAATATCACGGTTTTACATTCATTACTCTATGACGCAGGTTCTTAAATATTTATAGAAAGGAACAATATACAATACGATTATGTTGACATCTCGGTTTTACATATAATAGCCACAGAGTAGTCCAAGAACACTCATTACCCTGTGGTAACTTAAAATATAAAGAAAAATCCTTCATTAAACGAAGGATAAATCTTTTTAAATTGTAATATAAATAATACTTCTATTGAATATATTAACCTGTGATATTATATGTGAACAGTTGTTTTTATGCATTAGTCTGTGACAGCGTAATTAAACTTTGTTAGACATTAGACATTAGATAAACGTGTATTTTTAATTCATTAATTTGCGACAAAGTAAATAAAACCTGTTTTAAATGTTTATAGAGTCTACAAAACTCTCTTTATGAATACATTAGTCTGTGATAAAGTTAAACTTGTTACATACGCTAAGATATTTAGTAAGTCTGTTTACCGTGCATTACTCTGTGGCGCCGGTTAAACTTGTTGTGCATTGTGCATTGACTAGTCTGTGCTGACGTAAGTTAAACGTCACTGTGTTACATTCAGTACTCTGTGATGTTTTTTTTTTATTAAAATGACCTTCACCTCAACTACACAGAGCATCTTTGATGACAGACATCTTCACTCACAGAATATTTATGTGTATATATATTTATGTGGGATTTTTACTGGCAGATAGCTAGAGATAAGGAGCTACTTCGACCAGGGGTGGACAATCTACGGCCCGTAAGTCACTATGTTGCACATGAAATGTGGCCCGCTCTAATACCTATGTGATTTTCTAACAGACTAACGCCTGACTATCATCACATCTGATGATAAGTGATGATACAGTTTAAGATAGAAACACGCTAATCTAGTAAGAGGCAATTTACCTTTTAGGATTTATACACGGCATCGTGTTCGCCGCGTTCTTGAGCGGAGCTTATCAATTCGTCTGTATTTTTTTTTATGTTTGTTACCTCATATCTCCCGACTGGGTGGACCGATTTTGATGATTATTTTTTAAATGAAAAGTTGTGTTCGTCATAGGGTTCCATTTTTTTTAAACCAGTTCTGAAAATGGCATCCATGAGAAAACTGGATAAGTGTTAAATTTGCATTAAGCATGTGCGCGACAAATGGACGAATAACTCAAGATCACGCCAACCGATTTCGATGATTCTTTTTTTATTGGAAAGAATATACTTCAAGGGTTGTTTTGTGGTAGTTTGGTAAGGTTCTGATGGTGGAATCCATGACAAAGTGACGGAACTCTTCAATTCTTAGGAGCAAATCAACGATACTTGGCAGAATCTTCTATAGGCTATCCAGATATTTGAGTCGCCTACCGTAACTTCGGTATGGTCAAGTGCTAGTCGTAGTTAAATATGAAGATCAATGGAACTCCTCAACAGCTTACAGTAAGAGTGTGATTTTTGGCTAAATCTATAACTGTCTGTAATCAAATGCCAATGACCTTACGTTTGTTACTGCATTGCAATATTTGAAAGGTGAATTATGTGTGAAGCGGTGGTATTAGGGTTTTGGGTTCTATCCCGGGTGTGGCGATATTAATGTAAGTTAATGTGGAGTCGGTGTCAGCCAAGGTACCTACATATATAGCTATACGTGGGAAGACGCGAGAGCTGCCAAGTGGACACCCGGGGAACATCTTCCTTGGCTAACACCGACTCCGAATATAACAATACGAAGAACACTATAAAAGAATCCGCATACTACATAAAATATGCAACGTATTTCATGTATTCAATTGGATGAAGGATGATACTGTATTGTATAAAATAGCTTGGTAAATAATACATATATTTTTGTAACATGTAAAAGATAAAATTGGTCACTGCGAGTTATTCTTTAGAGATAAATATATATTGTCAAAGGCTATTTTATAGATCTTTTTATGATATACAATGCCGTGGAACATAAAATTGATCTATCTCGTAAGGTTTAGACAAATATTTGCGATTTAATCGCACAAAAATATTTTTGTTACATCACATTACATATATATGTAATTCTCGTGTTTTATGTAGTGTAATATGTATCTATTATATATGTAAATGTTCCTCTTGAGACGCTCTATTAATTACTGGAAACTGCACCAAAATCCGTTGGTTAGTTTAGAAGTTATAAGCGAACAAACAGCGGAAGCGACACCATTTTAATACAAGGAAATTTATTTTCTACAATAAATGATATCTCTGTTTACATAAATTACTCTGTGATTCTAATCTTTTTGCAACGGTTTGTGGCGTCGTGGCGAATAATAATTCCCTGCTATTTCGAGCGCATTCACTCCATTCTCCCTCTCTTTTTCTCCCATTAGGGCGTGAAGGATGGAAGATGTGACCTCGTTCAACACGCGTCGTGTGTGTGATCAGCGAGTTGCTTTATAAGTGAATCATTTACCGGTTTCGAAAACGAGTGATAATGTTAAAAATATATATTTTTTAATACAAAAGACATGCCACTTATTCAATAATCGCAACGTAGACGCTCACTGAGAACGGGTTTGCCACATATTTCCACGGGATCCCAAAGTATCAGCAAAAAAACGAACACTTATTGCGAGATTGTCTTTAAATTCGACCTGCCTATACATTTCGCGACGTAGACGCTCACTGAGTAAGGGTTTGCTTCATATTTCCACGGGATCCGAAAGTATCAGCAAAAAAGAACATTTATTGCGAGATTTTCTTTAAATTCGACCTGCCTATACATTTCGCGACGTAGACGCTCACTGAGAAAGGGTTTGCTTCATATTTCCACGGGATCCCAAAGTATCAGCAAAAAACGAACATTTATTGCGAGATTGTCTTTAAATTCGACCTGCCTATAAATTTCGCGACGTAGACGCTCACTGAGAAAGGGTTTGCTTCATATTACCACGGGATCCGAAAGTATCAGCAAAAAAACGAACACTCATTGCGAGATTGTCTCTAAATTCGACCTACCTATTCATTTCGCGACGTAGACGCTCACTGAGAAAGGGTTTTCCCCTATTTCCACGGGATCCGAAAGTATCATCAAAAAAAGAACACTCATTGCGAGATTGTCTTTAAATTCGACCTACCTATTCATTTCGCGATGTAGTTACTCACTGAGAAAGGATTTCCCCATATTTCCAGGGAATCTGGATGATCAGCAACGAAACTAACACTTACTGTGAAATTGTCCTGAAATTTGGCATTGCAAATCCTTTTGCAGTGTAGACGCTCACTAAGAACGTGTTCCCTATATTCACACGGAATCTGGATGAACCAGCAAGAAAACGAACACTTATTGCGAGATTGTATTCAAATTCGACCTACCTATTACTTTCGCGACGTAGACGCTCACTATGTAAGGGATTGACTGTATTTCTACAAGATCCATATGTTTCAGGAAAAGAGCAAACACTTACTGCGAGATTGCCATGATTTTCAACATACCTATTCATTTTACGACGTAGACGGTCACTAAGAACGTGTTTGACTATATAGCCACGGGATCCGTATGTATCAGCAAAAAAACTAACACTTACCGCAAGATTGTCTTAAAATTCGACATAACTATTCCATTTGCGACGTAGACGCTCACTAAGAATGAGTTTCCGCAAATTACTATGGGATCAAGATAAATAAGCGAAAAACTATCTTTAGATCTTCTAAAATATACCCAAATTTCACATGACATTCAGTATAAGCATCCCGTCGCGACGTAAACACCCACAAGGAACTATTTTCCCAAATTTCCACGGGATCAGCGAAAAACACGAACATTTACTGCGAGATTGTCTTTAAATTCGACATATCTATTCGTTTCGCGACGTACACGCCTACTAAGATGTAAGAACTAAGACTGAGCACGAGATTAGAATCACTCATCACAAGATTAAACTCACTAAACTCACTCATCGAGAGAATATAATCACTCATCTCGAGAATATACTCACTCATACCGAGAATATACTCACTCATCTCGAGAATATACGCACTCATCTCGAGAATATACTCACTCATGCCGAGATCTCGAGAATATACTCACTCATCTCGAGAATATACTCACTCATACCGAGAATATACTCACTCATCTCGAGAATATACTCATACCGAGAATATACTCATACCGAGAATATACTCACTCATCTCGAGAATAATACTCACTCATCCCGAGAATATACTCATTCATCTCGAGAATATACTTACAAATACCGAGAATATACTCCCTCATACGGAGAATATACTCATTCATCTCGAGAATATACTTACAAATACCGAGAATATACTCACTCATACGGAGAATATACTCACACATCTCGAGAATATACTACTCATCTCGAGAATATACTCACTCATACTCAGAATATACTCACTCATCTCGAGAATATACTCATCTCGAAAATCTACTCACTCATACCGAGAGTTTACTCACTCATCCCGAGAATATACTCACACCTTAATAATAATAACTTATAATTGGTGTTTGTTTTATTTTTATTTATTATTGTTTAAAGGTACTTGTTCCAGTTTACGATTTAAATTTACAAATAGAGTGTAACACAAATAAAGCAAACACAGAATAATAACAAGAACAAAGAGCAAATACAGGAAAAACAAAACTTAAATTACAATTAATAATAATAAATTTTAAATTAGAATTACAATAAAAAAAAAAAAAAACAAAATAATAAACAAAACTAAGGGTGGCCATTTTCATGATTGTAAGCCAATAGTTTGTACATGTAAGAATGTTTGTAACGTTTTCACACAAAAACTACTGGATCAATTTCAAAAATTTTTTCACCATTAGAAAGCTGCATTTTCACAGAGTGATATAAACTATATTATTTTGTTAAAAAAATAGGGATCCTTAAGAAAAATGCATTAATGTAACCCAAGGTGTGAAAAAATTAGTCTCAAAAAATCTTTCAACGCGCACGCTGTGGAAACTATTGATGATAGAACAATAAAATGTTCTACAATATTATAGAACTTATTAATATCTACAAAAAAGTCTGTAATACCATATGTCCAACTACTGTAGTTATGCCATTATAACTACTTTTTAACATTTTAACAGTATCGACAATAATCAAGCCATATTATTCACACCTCATTATTAATCTATATTCTATTATATATTTTATTAAAGACCGTTTCAATACCTAATAAATACTTTTTGAATTATTAAAATCGGATATTCCATTCAAAAGATATAACGAATTTAAAAATAATATTGCAAGTAGGCATTTATTTGTTTCACACTAAAAAACTCACTATCCTTTCGCTACGAGCTACACGAGTGACGCCGTGGGAAACAACTAGTTTTATATATAGATAAACATTAATTTATCTTATCTTTTGATAAACATTTGCTCGGACAGGATAATGTTAAAAATATGTTCACATTTCCGAAAGAAATGTGTATTATACCTAACTTTGACTTTGCACCTGCAAATGGTCCTAATTTAATACCTTAGGACCAAATACTTTACACAAATCCCATCGGGTAAGTCATACAGTCTAACACGGTAACGGTGATCCAGTAAAAGGTAATTGTGGTCTGTATATTCCATTGGATTAAAGTACATTTGAAATCTACAAAGACATTAAAATAGCAGTAACAGTAACATATATCTTATAACAGTACAAAGTACAAGTACAAAAGTAACAGCTGTCATTGTTATTTTGTTATTATCATGTTGGTATTTTGACATAAAGTACAATTTAAAGCCAAATTGGTCTAGTGGTTAGCATGTTCGACTACAGACATGAGATCCTGGGTTCGAGTCCCGGGTCGGGCCAATTCGAGATAGATATTGAGGTTTCCATTAAGATTTTCTCAATATTTGCCGAAGTTGGGAAGTTGACGGTGTGATCCACCCCCGTGCCTCGGAGAGCACGTTAAGCCGTCGGTCCTGCGCCTGATCTCTCTCCGGTCGTGTCGGATTCCCGTCAAATCGGACTATGAGAGTGAAGGAATAGAGAGTACACTTGTGTACTATGCCTGCCAATCCGCAGTGGAGCAGCGTGGTGGGTCTATGCTCTAACAACCCTCTCTAATAGCAAAAGGTATCTGTTACCGAGTCTGGACTGGAAGGCTTCGGTCGTGGCTAATTACCTACATACCACCATCCAATCTTTTGTTAAATAAAATCGAATCTTATGATATTTCCGGTACGATGTTGTGTATATGCCATAAGAGGTGGACTGCCTCTTCACAGATTAGCGCGTTTAGATTGTATCATCACTTAGCTGTTACTGCGCCTGGACTGGAAGGCTTCGGCCGTGGCTAGTTACCACAATACCAGCGAAAAAGATACCAAGCAAATACCGATACCAAGTAATTTGATCCAATCTACAGTTAAGTAAAACGGAACCTTGAATCATGTGTATATGCCATAAGAGGTGAACTGCTTCTTCACAGATAAGTGGGCTTGGATTGTATCATCACTAAAACAATAACTGCTGTCATTATTATTATATTATTGCAAGGAATTGGTGCTTTTACTTCATATCAGCTTAGCAGACCGAGGGTATAACTAAATTCAGTGTCTTTATTGATAATTGAAGGTAGACAAAAACAACGCTTGTGACAATAAGAAATATAATAATGTTTGCGTTATGGTCACAGCCTACCGTAACGCTCTTTTTTTTTGGTTCAGTTACGACACAAGCACTAACTAAACCAACCTGCTGGGCACAGGCCTCCTCACTCCAAGGAGCGAGGGTTTTTAAAGCATAGACCCACCACGCTGCTCCACTGCGGATTGGCAGGCATAGCACACAAGTGCACTCTCTATTCCTTCACCCTCATAGTCCGATGTGACGGGATCCGACACGACCGGTGAGAGATCAGGCGCAGGACCGACGGCTTAACGTTCTCTCCGAGGCACGGGGGTGGATCACACCGCCAACTTCCCAACTTCGGGCAAATATTGAGAAAATCTTAATAGAAAACTCAATATTGATTTTTGAANGAGAGATAAAAGATTCACTCTTTGTAGACGACAGAGATTATTATAACTCTCTGCAGACTATTAAAGTATACAATTGAAATATAGTTTATACGTGAGATATTAAAGATTCACTCTTTGTAGACGACAGAGATTATTGTCACTCTCTGTAGACTATAAAAGTATACAATTGAAATACAGTTTATACCTGAGAGATAAAAGATTCACTCTTTGTAGACGACAGAGATTATTATAACTCTCTGCAGACTATTAAAGTATACAATTGAAATATAGTTTATACGTGAGATATTAAAGATTCACTCTTTGTAGACGACAGAGATTATTGTCACTCTCTGTAGACTATAAAAGTATACAATTGAAATACAGTTTATACCTGAGAGATAAAAGATTCACTCTTTGTAGACGACAGAGATTATTATAACTCTCTGCAGACTATTAAAGTATACAATTGAAATATAGTTTATACGTGAGATATTAAAGATTCACTCTTTGTAGACGACAGAGATTATTGTCACTCTCTGTAGACTATAAAAGTATACAATTGAAATACAGTTTATACCTGAGAGATAAAAGATTCACTCTTTGTAGACGACAGAGATTATTATAACTCTCTGCAGACTATTAAAGTATACAATTGAAATATAGTTTATACGTGAGATATTAAAGATTCACTCTTTGTAGACGACAGAGATTATTGTCACTCTCTGTAGACTATAAAAGTATACAATTGAAATACAGTTTATACCTGAGAGATAAAAGATTCACTCTTTGTAGACGACAGAGATTATTATAACTCTCTGCAGACTATTAAAGTATACAATTGAAATATAGTTTATACGTGAGATATTAAAGATTCACTCTTTGTAGACGACAGAGATTATTGTCACTCTCTGTAGACTATAAAAGTATACAATTGAAATACAGTTTATACCTGAGAGATAAAAGATTCACTCTTTGTAGACGACAGAGATTATTATAACTCTCTGCAGACTATTAAAGTATACAATTGAAATATAGTTTATACGTGAGATATTAAAGATTCACTCTTTGTAGACGACAGAGATTATTGTCACTCTCTGTAGACTATAAAAGTATACAATTGAAATACAGTTTATACCTGAGAGATAAAAGATTCACTCTTTGTAGACGACAGAGATTATTATAACTCTCTGCAGACTATTAAAGTATACAATTGAAATATAGTTTATACGTGAGATATTAAAGATTCACTCTTTGTAGACGACAGAGATTATTGTCACTCTCTGTAGACTATAAAAGTATACAATTGAAATACAGTTTATACCTGAGAGATAAAAGATTCACTCTTTGTAGACGACAGAGATTATTATAACTCTCTGCAGACTATTAAAGTATACAATTGAAATATAGTTTATACGTGAGATATTAAAGATTCACTCTTTGTAGACGACAGAGATTATTGTCACTCTCTGTAGACTATAAAAGTATACAATTGAAATACAGTTTATACCTGAGAGATAAAAGATTCACTCTTTGTAGACGACAGAGATTATTATAACTCTCTGCAGACTATTAAAGTATACAATTGAAATATAGTTTATACGTGAGATATTAAAGATTCACTCTTTGTAGACGACAGAGATTATTGTCACTCTCTGTAGACTATAAAAGTATACAATTGAAATACAGTTTATACCTGAGAGATAAAAGATTCACTCTTTGTAGACGACAGAGATTATTATAACTCTCTGCAGACTATTAAAGTATACAATTGAAATATAGTTTATACGTGAGATATTAAAGATTCACTCTTTGTAGACGACAGAGATTATTGTCACTCTCTGTAGACTATAAAAGTATACAATTGAAATACAGTTTATACCTGAGAGATAAAAGATTCACTCTTTGTAGACGACAGAGATTATTATAACTCTCTGCAGACTATTAAAGTATACAATTGAAATATAGTTTATACGTGAGATATTAAAGATTCACTCTTTGTAGACGACAGAGATTATTGTCACTCTCTGTAGACTATAAAAGTATACAATTGAAATACAGTTTATACCTGAGAGATAAAAGATTCACTCTTTGTAGACGACAGAGATTATTATAACTCTCTGCAGACTATTAAAGTATACA
This sequence comes from Elymnias hypermnestra, assembly GCA_015832385.1. Taxonomy (NCBI): domain Eukaryota; kingdom Metazoa; phylum Arthropoda; class Insecta; order Lepidoptera; family Nymphalidae; genus Elymnias; species Elymnias hypermnestra. The sequence continues at coordinate 1,531,333 of JACTOM010000937.1, forward strand.
ATTGAAATATAGTTTATACGTGAGATATTAAAGATTCACTCTTTGTAGACGACAGAGATTATTGTCACTCTCTGTAGACTATAAAAGTATACAATTGAAATACAGTTTATACCTGAGAGATAAAAGATTCACTCTTTGTAGACGACAGAGATTATTATAACTCTCTGCAGACTATTAAAGTATACAATTGAAATATAGTTTATACGTGAGATATTAAAGATTCACTCTTTGTAGACGACAGAGATTATTGTCACTCTCTGTAGACTATAAAAGTATACAATTGAAATACAGTTTATACCTGAGAGATAAAAGATTCACTCTTTGTAGACGACAGAGATTATTATAACTCTCTGCAGACTATTAAAGTATACAATTGAAATATAGTTTATACGTGAGATATTAAAGATTCACTCTTTGTAGACGACAGAGATTATTGTCACTCTCTGTAGACTATAAAAGTATACAATTGAAATACAGTTTATACCTGAGAGATAAAAGATTCACTCTTTGTAGACGACAGAGATTATTATAACTCTCTGCAGACTATTAAAGTATACAATTGAAATATAGTTTATACGTGAGATATTAAAGATTCACTCTTTGTAGACGACAGAGATTATTGTCACTCTCTGTAGACTATAAAAGTATACAATTGAAATACAGTTTATACCTGAGAGATAAAAGATTCACTCTTTGTAGACGACAGAGATTATTATAACTCTCTGCAGACTATTAAAGTATACAATTGAAATATAGTTTATACGTGAGATATTAAAGATTCACTCTTTGTAGACGACAGAGATTATTGTCACTCTCTGTAGACTATAAAAGTATACAATTGAAATACAGTTTATACCTGAGAGATAAAAGATTCACTCTTTGCACACATACACAGTAGCCGACAGAGATTATTGTCACTCTCTGCAGACTATTAAAGTATACAATTGAAATACAGTTTATACGCGAGAGATAAGAGATTCACTCTTTGCAGACACACACTGTAGACGACAGAGATTATTGTCACTCTCTTTAGACTATAAAAGTATACAATTGAAATACAGTTTATACGTAAGAGATAAAAGATTTACTCTTTGTAGACGACAGAGATTATTGTCAATTGAAATATAATTTATACGTGAGAGATAAGAGATTCACTCTTTGCAGACAGACACAGTAGACGTGAGAGATTATTGTCACTCTCAGCAGACTATTAAAGTATACAACAATATGTATATATGAGAGAGATTAGTATCACTCTTTGCAGATAACCAGATCATGCAATGGAAACACAGTTTATACGAGAGAGATTAGAGTGTCTCTTTCTCTGCAGATGACGAGAGTATACAATGGACAGTTTATACAAGAGAGATTATTTTTACTCTGCGTCTGTACGAGATAGATTACATATAATGGTATTTTATAAAAGAGAGATTAAATATTTAGATATACTCTAACGAGTGTAAATATTGGGATTTGTTGATAAAAAGTTATTGAAAAAATCCTCGAACCCGGGACCTGTAGTCTACTAATCTAACAACAAAACCAACGGGTTCAACATACAAACACACTGACACGATTTTATAACAGTATATATGGTTGAGTAATGCAATAATCATTCCCGTTTAAACAATGCTAGGGTTGTACAAACACTTGATTATGATATCTTTAGGAGGCTTCGGTCGTGGCTAGTTACCAATCTACCTGCAAAGACGTAGCGGCAAGCAAATATACGAGAGCATCTTGGCGGGCAACAAATGTATTGAGGATATTGGTGCGGGCCACAAATGTTACGAGAGCATTTTCGCGAGCCACAAATGTTACGAGCATATAATTGCGGACCACAAGTGTTATGAGAGTATTTTGGGGGGCACAAATGTTTTGAGAGCATTTTGGCGGGTTACAAATGTACTGAGGATATGGATTCGGGCCTTAAATGTTACGATCATATTATTGCAGACCACAAGTGTTATGAGAGTATTTTGGGGGCCACAAATGTTATAAAAGCGTTTTGGCGAGTTACAAATGTATTGAGGGTATGGATTCGGGCCACAAATGTTACGAGCATATTGTTGCGGACCACAAATGCTATGAGGGTATTTTGGGGGGCACAAATTTTATGAGAGCATTTTGGCGGGATACAAATGTTTTGAGGATATGGATTTGGGCCACAAATGTTACGAGCATATTGCTGCGGACCACAAATGCTATGAGAGTATTTTGGGGGGCACAAATGTTATGAGAGCATTTTGGCGGGATATAAATGTATTGAGGATATGGATTTGGGCCACAAATGTTACGTACATATTGTTGCGAACCACAAATTTTATGAGAGTATTTTGGGGGGCACAAATGTTATGAGAGCATTTTGGCGGGATACAAATGTATTGAGGATATGGGTTCGGGCCATAAATGTTACGAGAGCATTTTGGTTGGCCACAAATGTTATGAAAGCATTTTATCAGGCCGCAAATATTATGAAAGCATTTTGCCGTGCCACAAATATTACGATAACATTGCTGCGGGCCACAAATGTTACGAAAGCATTTTAACGGGTCACAAATGTTATTAAAGCCTTTCGTCGTGCCACAAACATAATGAAAACATTTTGGCAGGCCTCAAATGTTATGAAAGCATTTTTCTATGCCACAAATATTGCGATGATATTGGCGCGAGGCACAAATATTATGAAAGCATTTTAGCAGACCACAAATGTTATGAAAGCATTTTGGCAGACCACAAATGTTATGAAAGCATTTTGGCAGGCCACAAATATTGGTGCGGGCAACAAATTTTATGTAGATATTAGTGCGGGCCACAAATGTTATTGGTGCGGGTTACAAACGTTATGACATTTGTGCGGACCACAAATGTTATGAAGATATTGTTGCGGGCCACAGTTCACCTAATAAACACTATTTTTTGATATGAAACTATTTTACATTGTTTATTAGTACTCTCACTTATATGCTTGCGGGCTGCATTGCAGTGGATAAAGGGCCGCAAGAGGAATGCGGGCCGGTGGCTACGACAGCAGGCTGTATATAAACCACATGAACGCGCTTCCATCTCAGACTGTATCATTCAGTCAAATGGTAACCTGTCAGCAGTTAAGAAAAACTTTAACTTCCAAAAGTACCGTAAATTTTTGAAGACAACTTGAAGACATAAGTTTTGAATTTGAATTTGTTTTGAAAATTCGCACTATAGAAACTTAATTGACAAAAAAATTGTCAACCCTAACCTAATTGTAAATACGCCGAAGTGAGATTTGAGATGCTTTTTTAATACGAATTAATAATTGAGGTCAAATCAATTAGGGTTATCACCATTAATAAAGTCTTAGAATGTTTCCCCAATAAGAATACATTTAATTTCCCCGTTGTGTCACCAATAATATGAGGATATTGGTGGCGGCCACAAATGATTTTGAGAGCATTTTGGCGGAACTCAATGTTATGAGATTATTCTGACGCACCACAAATGTTATGAGAATATTCTGGCGGACCTCAAATGTTATGAGAATATTCTGGCGGGCCACAAATATTATGAGAATGTTTTAGGTGGCCTTAAAGTTACAAGAAGATTTTAATGGACCTCTAATGTTTCGAGAGCATTTTGGTGGGCCTCAAATGTTATGAGAATATTTTGGCGTGCCACAAATGTTATGAGAATGTTTTAGCGGGCCTCAAAGTTACAAGAAGATTTTGACGGGCCTCTAATGTTTCGAGAGCATTTTGGTGGGCCTAAAATATTATAAAACATTTTGGAGGGTCTCAAATGTTATGAGAATATTCTGGCGTGCCACAAATGTTATGAGAATGTTTTAGCGGGCCTCAAAGTTACAAGAAGATTTTGACGGGCCTCTTATGTTTCGAGAGCATTTTGGTGGGCCTAAAATATTATAAAACATTTTGGAGGGTCTCAAATGTTATGATAATATTCTGGTGGGTCACAAATGTTTGGAGAACATTTTGGCGGGCCACATATATTATGAGAATGTTTTAGCGGGCCTCAAAGTTACAAGAAGATTTTGACGGGCCACTAATGTTTCGAGAGCATTTTGGTGGCCCTCAAATGTTATAAAACATTTTGGAGGGCCTCAAATATTATGAGAATATTCTGGTGTGCCACAAATATTATGAGAATGTTTTAGCGGGCCTCAAAGTTACAAGAAGACTTTGACGGGCTTCTAATGTTTCGAGAGTATTTTGGTGGGCCTCAAATGATATAAAAACATTTTGGAGGGCCTTAAATATTATGAGAATATTCTGGCGTGCGACAAATGTTATGTGAATGTTTTAGGTGGCCTTAAAGTTACAAGAAGATTTTGACGGGCCTCTAATGTTTCGAGAGCATTTTGGTGGGCCTCAAATGTTATAAAACATTTTGGAGGGCCTCAAATGTTATGAGAATATTCTGGTGTGCCACAAATGTTATAAGAACATTTAGGCAGGAGGAATAGTTATATTTTTTGACCATATTTATCGTTCCTTTCTTTATTATGCGTTATGGCGTAGTGTGGAACAGTTATCCTGCGGGACCCACCGTTGCTTACGGGCAGCTAGTTGCCGACCCCTGTTCTACATGGACGTCAATTTAAAGACATGTATATATTTTTAATTACTCATGAGTTCTTTTGCAATAACAGTATTTTTTTGTGGACTATTTAAAATAACTATAGATCGAGGAATTTCGTTTCTATATGTTTGTTTTCTGGTTTTCCCCGATTATTATTATAGTCTTCTAAATAATCTAGAACTTGTTATTCAACCTATTATCCATTATGATAAGTGGAATGTTAATAGAACAGGTTGTTATTTCCTTAAAGGATAATTAACATCTTTAAAACCACATTGCAGGAAAATATCAATAATATGTTAACATAAAAAAGGTTATTGTGAGCCAACCTTAAAAGATAGATAGATGGTGTTTTTGACATTTTTATAGAACTTTTAAAGAGGAATAATTCTTTTATACATGACTTTTGCGTAACTTTAACCGTTTACGTAGCGCACGCAGTGAAAGCCTGAAAAACGGATACGTTTTACCAGTTTTTGCAACATTTTTCATTGTTGCTCCGCTGTTATTGGATGTTACATATTGTTATATAACTTGTAGCCTTCGTAAATAAATGGGAAATCTAAATCTGAAGGAATTTTTCAAATCGGACAAGTAGTTTCTGAGATTAGAGCATTCAAACAAACGATTAGTGTACTTGTGAAGTGACACTTAGAGCTCTTGGAGATTGTATGTCTGTTTGTGCCGACTAATCTCTGAAACTGATTTTTACTTAGACAACTTTTAGTTTACGAGCAACGCCGCGGGAGGCATCTAGTTATATTTCTCAAGAAAACCAAATAACAGAATTGAACACCAAAATCACGTGTTGTATCTAATTACGACAAATGACGAGTTTGTTGTTGTTTCAAACCGCAAACCGTTTATGACGTCTTAGAATTAATTAATTAATTAGTAGTAATTGAATAAATGATTTATTTAACGATGATTTATGTGACTTGTGCCATTAATGTAGTCAATTTTTTCTTATTAGATTGAATCTTATTAAATTATATATAATTCTATATAATAGAATGAAATAAATGTATAAAGTTCAATGAAATAAATGTATTGTACAATAAACATTAATAAAAATAAAGTAATACGTCCGGAACGCCTACTCGTTGCTGAGTGTACGTTTGCCAGACGCGTTTCTCATAACTGTGCTCGCGACTTTGTCCGTGTGGGATAGCGCTTATTGACAGAAAGGTATTCAAATGAATATCGGTGTTAATTGAATATCTTTATAAAATATAACGGGAAATATAATTAATCACAAATATAATTGGAAAGTTATCCAAACGGATACAGTGTTAATTGAATATCTTTCCAAAATATAATTGGAAAGTTATACAAACGGATACAGTGTTAATTGAATATCTATATCAAACATAATTGGAAACTTATCCTAACGGATACAGTGTACTGGAATATCTATCACAAATATAATTGGAAAGTTTTCCAAACGGATAATGTCTTAATTGAATATCTTTATAAAATATAATTGGAAAGTTATCCAAACGGATACAGTGTTAATTGAATATCTTTATAAAATATAACTGGAAAGTTATCCAAACGGATACAGTGTTAATTGAATATCTTTATAAAATATAACTGGAAAGTTATCCAAACGGATACAGTGTTAATTGAATATCTTTATAAAATATAACTGGAAAGTTATCCAAACGGATACAGTGTTAATTGAATATCTTTATAAAATATAACTGGAAAGTTATCCAAACGGATACAGTGTTAATTGAATATCTTTATAAAATATAACTGGAAAGTTATCCAAACGGATACAGTGTTAATTGAATATCTTTATTAAATATAATTGGAATGTTATCCAAACGGATACAGTGTTAATAGAATATCTTTATTAAATATAATTGGAAAGTTATCCAAACGGATACAGTTTTAATTGAATATCTTTATAAAATATAACTGGAAAGTTATCCAAAGGGATACAAAATTGAATATCCATCACAAATATATTTGGAATAGTAAAGTAAACATAACGCCAAATCACAATTAAGCAGCGTGGTGAACTCCCAGCTACGATTTAGAAGGAGAAAAAGGAGAAGAAGAAGGAGGACAGATGGTATGGAGAATATAAAAGATTGCTTACTTGTGGCCTCGTACGTTGCTTCGTTATCTGTTCTAATGCACTTCTACAACTTCTTATATTCGTACAAATGCCTTCTATATTGTTCTGTGTATTTAAACATCTATCACCTGTAAAGAAATGAACAAGTTTAACTACTCTAATATTATAAAGCTGACGAGTTTGTTTGATCGCGCTTTTCTCGGGAACTACTGGTCCGATTTGAAATATTCTTCCAGTTTTGGAAAGCCCATTAATTTAGGAATGCTATAACATATATACCATCAAGCTAATGGCAATAACGGCTGAGTAATGTTAAAAAATGTTGCAAAAACTGGAAAAAATTATCGGTTATGACAGCTTTCGATGCGCGCGCTGCGTAAACGGTTAAAGTTACGCAAAAATGATGTATGATAGAATTGTTCATCTTTAAAAGTTCTAAAAAAAAGTCTAAAGTAGCATATGTCTATCTTGTAAGGTTGGCTCATTATAACCTGTTTTATGTTAAACAAATTTGCTCCCTCTTGTGCGGTTAATAAATGAAGAATTTTGTTTCAAAATTGCTTGGAATTTCTCCAACACGATGAATTACTGCTACAGGTGTAACACGAGAAGAGACAGGGGGAAAACATAGTATAATACGTTTTTAGCAAAGACGTAGTGAGTTTATATTTGGTTTTATAGTAGTACATACTCTTTAATTAAATTCCAATTAGATTTAATCGTTTATTTTGTAAATATCAAGGAAAATTGTTAAAGCGATGCAAGCGTAAAGCGTACTCGTTCAATACCGTACGTTTGTCAGTGGCATCTGACGTTTTGACGTTTTGGCGCGGAAATTTACGTCGATATTTCGAAACAACACACAAAAGTCGGTTGTCAAGCATAGTTTTAGTTTCTTTCCTTTAATTTCTTATAATATTGCAATAAAAAAATACCTTTGAGGTAAAAAATTAAATAAATGTGCTGACAACCCTAACGTTTCTTGTTATTTCCTGTGCACCGTTACACATTATTTACAGTAGGTATATGTAACGATGTAAATATGCAACTAGGCGTTTCCTATGACCTTTCCCGCGTATTTACTCGCCTTTTTCTAAATTAAAGGCTTGTAAGTTTAGGCTAAGACACTCCTTATAACATCAGCTATCTACCAGGTTCAAAATCGGTCGAGTTTTATAGATTAACCAGAGCAAACAGGCATGCCAAACAAAAATTTGAAATAAAAAAGTGTTTGTATGTTTGAGCGCGTATATCTCAGGAACTATTTATGAAAATTGAAAAATTCTTTCAGTATCGCATAGCCTATTTATTAAGGAAGGCTAGGGGCTATAGAAAATTACTCTACGATTAATAGGAGTTGAGCAATTATGAAAAACGTTGCAAAAATTGGTAAAATATATCAGTTTTAGAATTACCGTTGCGTGCGCTGCGTAAGCAGATAAAGTTGCGCAACTACGATGTATGAAAGAATTGTTCCTCTTGAAACGCTCTATGAAAAAGTCAAAAACAGTATTTGTCTATCTTTTAAGGTTGACGTGATAAAACCGTTTATGTTAAGAAGTGGAAAGATATCTCACTCGCTGACTCATAATGACATATCCAAAATTTCCAATTGAATTGAATTAACAGTGAATCATTTTGTTATTTATGAAGTATGTGGGTTCTCGTGTTCCCACGGTATCTGGAATTACGCGGGCAACACCGTGGGATAAAGCTAGTGCATAATAATGAATAAGGCATATAATACAATCCTTTAAAACAATATAAATTGTCCTTTACGATGAGACAAAACATACAAACTTTCAACCCCTATTTCTAACCCTTTAAAGCTAGATTTCTGTGACGAAAGTTTATCTAAAACAATCTCCGAAATCACATCTCTCTGTATAACAAATTTCACCAAAATCGGTTCAGCGGTTTTTGCACAAAACGTCTTTCTATAACATCAAATTTTCAATATTTTACTTAATATATTATGTATTATGGAATACACGATACTCTTACTACAGTTTTTCATGAGTTTTATAAAATATGATTTGTTGATCGCTTTATATTCAACCATGGTGGCCAATCTCAAATTAAATTTGACCGTATAAGCGGGAGATATTATAAATTATTAAATGTATGCGGATGTTAGGGGGACGACAGTTCATATTTAGAGCATGAAGGCTAATCTCACTACCAATCTATGCAAGAGATTTTATAATATTCATATGTATAGTTAAAAACTCACATTAATTAATGCAACCGTAAGTCATTTGAACATGGTGGCTAATCTCAAAAGTCGTTCCGAGGGAGAATTTATATTATACAAGCCTGTCGGAAACAAGGCGAACTTACATACAATTTTTTTGGGTCATGGCGCCTAATCTCAAATTAACATTGGTCACCCGTTTGAGATATATACCTTACAAATGTATGTACAATGTGCATAAAGGGAACTCCAATTAATATTTAGACCAAGGTGGCTAATCTCTCTACCTATATCCACTAGTGATAACATAACGTACAAATATATGCAGAAAAACGCAAAGTAAATAACGTATCGAACAGTAATATCAGAGGTGGTGGCCAATCTCACTAATCAACTGTGTGGAGTTTTTATAATAGGTAAGGCTATGCAATTGAAAATGAAGCGTATTTAAAGTAACCACAGTGTAATCGGTCTTGGTGGCCAATCTCACTAATTGTCTGAGCGAAAGAGTAAATATTACAAATGTATACGAACATACAGCGAAACTGATTTGCGAGGTTTTCGACCATGATGGCCAATCTCACTAACCATATTCTAGAAATATTGTAAATAATTACAATATAGGGAAAAAAAGTAAACGTATGTTAAGTTAGAACTTTGAGATTAGCCACGGTGACCAATCTCACTAGGGCGGGTAATATATAAATGTATCTCACTTAAAAAAAACGAAAATGTTGAGTTTTAAGTAAAGGTGGCCAATCTCAATTACCATTTACGTGGTAGACTGATGTGGGAAATACATAAATTAATCGAAGTTTATTCGGTCATAGTCTCCAATCTCAATATTACTTGCGGAGATTAATGACAAACAATGAAAATTTGCTACTAAGTCTAATACGAAAATTTTATATATGAGAAATGAAATGATTAAAATACGGCCATAGTGTCCAATCTCATTTTTAGTTTCGGAGATTAGCGACAACAAACCATTAAACGCTGCAGCTAAGTTTTCTATTAATTACAGGCATATTTCATGAAATGTTTCTCATTATATTTTCTAAGGTAACCCCTTTCCATATCGAAATGGTTATTAAATACGCATTTAATTTCCCGTTCCCATATCCAATACTATCTAAAATAGTATGCTATATTATGCTCCGATAATAAATTTATCCATTACTGTTTGAATTATTAAAATCGGTTCAGTAGTTTTCAATTTACACGGGACGAAACAAACAAACAAACATTTCACAATATGGCACAATATACAAATGACACTATAATTGTATAGTTTTGTATGTGACTCGTAAACGGCTGGACCGATTTCGATGAAACTTTCTGCATGTGTAGTACAGGGTTTGAGGATTATTAACATTTACAATTCGTTCCCATATTCCCACGGCAACAGGAAATACACGGGTGTTTATTGTTATACAATCGTATTAAATACGCGGGTAATAATACAATTTGAGATACATACCCTCGTTTGTCTGTCCGTTTATTCCCACGAAATATATAAATAATATAAACAATTTACACGTATATATATACATTTTATTAAATGGTTTTTTTGTTATCACAGTTACGTTAATAGTTGTTGTTTTTATCAAGCGCAAGCTACGTGTTCGTCCGTCGACGTTCTTGTTAAGACTGATTTGAAAAACGAACGATCGTGTGTTTATATACAAAGTAATGTTGTGAAGAGGATACGTTTGTGTTTTTGTATGTATGTTTGTAACGTTCTCATACAAAAACTACTGGACCGATTTCAAAAATTCTTTCAACATTAGAAAGCTGCATTTTTATTAACCAAAATAGGCTATATTACATTCTCAAAAAAATAGGGATCCCTAATAAAAATGCATTATTGTAACCCAAGGTGTGAAAAAATTTAGTTACAAACAAAATGTCATCTACTGCGAAAACTATTGATGATAGAACAAAAAAATGTTCTACAATATTATAGAAGGTGTTATTATCTACAAAAAAGTCTATAATACCAGAAGTCTAACTACTGTAGTTATGCCATTATAACTACTTTATTACATTTTAAAAGTTAATAAAAGTGCAGACTATTATCAAAGTGTAAAATTCATACCTAATTATTAATTTTTGTGCTATTAAATGATATTTTATTAAAGACCGTTTCAATACCTGTAAAATACTTTTTGAATTATTAAAATCGGACATTCCATTCAAAAGATATAGCGAATTTAAAAATGTCAATCATAGAAAATGAGTACTCAGTATTGTATATTGAAAAAAATGTTGTGAATTTAATTTGGTTGAAAATTATACTATTTATTTATTCAATAATTAAAATTAATAAATGATTATTATAACCCACACGTTACAAAGCCGTGCGTGACGGTTCATTCTCATTCAATACTAATTACAGATTTAAGAAAGACTATTACAGATTTCCTTTATTAATAAAGAGAGCGAACTTTACATACGCGTTACATAACTGAGCGTGATGGCTCATTCTCGTTCAGTATTGATGTGTTATAATATAACATTGACGTTGACCACAACTATTTCGCTTTTTTAGTTGATGAGAAAAGACTTTAATCACGCGTTACATAATTGAGCGTGACGGATCATTCTCGCTGAGTAATGATGTGTTATAATATAGCAATGACGTTGATTAGAACTCTCTCGCTTCCTTAGTCGATGAGAAAAGACTTTATACATGCGTTACACAACTGAGCGTGACGGCATAGTCTCATTCAATACCCGTGATATTACAGTACAGCAGTTATGTTAACTATATCTCACGTTCCCTTGATCCACGAGAACAAAGTTTCTAGACCCGTTACACAGCCGTGCGTGACGACTCACTGTCATTGGGTACGCATGTATTACAATACAGCAGTGACGTTGACGATATCTATCTCGTTTTTTTCGTCGATGAATGCAGACTTTACCCACGCGTTGCATAGCTTTGCGTGACGTGTCAGCCTCATTCAATACCCGTGTCATTATATTATAGCAATAACAACTAAATACCAGTACAAAGCGCGCTTAAATAATTTTCCCATACTAAAAGTTACTCAGTGTTATTGTGTGCTACATAGCCGAGCGAGACGATTCACTCTCATTCTATAACCACTAAAGACTTATACTAAGCGAGCTTAAACAATTTTCCCATACTAAAATTTACAGCGTTATTATGTGTTACATATTTGTGCGTGACCATTCAGTCTCATTCAATAGCATCTAAATACCAGTAAAAAGCGCGCTTAAACAATTTTCCCATAATAAAATTTACAGCGTTATTGTGCGTGACGATTCAGTCTCATTCAATCACAACTAAATACCAGCACAAAGCGCGCCTAAACAATTTACCCATAATAAAAGTTGGGTGTTATTGTGTGTTACATATCTGTGCGTGACGATTCAGTCTCATTCTATAACAACTAAATACCTATAGTAAGCGCGCTCAAACAATTTTCCTTTAATAAAATTTACATTGTTATTGTGTGTTACATATTTGTGCGTGACGATTCAGTCTCATTCAATATCCTCTAAAACCAGTAGTACAATAGAGTGAAGCTAGCTTAAATAATTTTCCCATAATAAAAGTTAGTGTTATTCTGTGTTACATATTTGTGCGTGACGATTCAGTCTCATTCAATATCCTCTAAAACCAGTAGTACAATAGAGTAAAGCTAGCTTAAACAATTTTCCCATAATAAAATTTACAGTGTTATTGGGTGTTACATATTTGTGCGTGACGATTCAGTCTCATTCTATAACCACTAAATACCTATAGTAAGCGCGCTTAAACAATTTTCCCATAATAAAAGTCAGTGTTATTGTGTTTTTCATATTTGTGCGTGACGATTCAGTCTCATTCTATAACCACTAAATACCTATAGTAAGCGCACTTAATCAATTTTCCCATAATAAAAGTTACAGTGTTATTGGGTGTTACATATTAGTTCGTGACGATTCAGTCTCATTCTATAACCACTAAAGACTTATACTAAGCGCGCTTAATCAATTTTCCCATAACAAAATTTACAGTGTTATTGAGTGTTACATATTTGTGCGTGACGATTCAGTCTCATTCTATAACAACTAAATACCTATAGTAAGCGCGCTTAAACAATTTTCCCATAATAAAATTTACAGTGCTATTGTGTGTTACATATTTGTGCGTGACGATTCACTCTCATTCAATAACCACTAAATACTTGTAGTAAGCGCGCTTAATCAATTTTCCCATAATAAAATTTACAGTGTTATTGTGTGTTACATATTTGTGCGTGACGATTCAGTCTCATTCAATATCCTCTAAAAACCAGTAGTACAATAGAGTAAAGCTAGCTTAAACAAGTTTTTCCATAATATAAGTAACGTCGTTATTGTATAATATACTTTAACCTTAATACAAATAAGGTTTGAAATCAATTGTATCTATTTTTAATACATTTTATTCCTTGCTTTGGACGTGTAGTAAACAGTCCGGTTTCTACTCTTGAGACAGTGGTACGTGTTTTGATAAAAAAATAACATTATATTTTGTTTTATATAAATTTCAATAAAATAATATTAATCCTTATTAATTTTTAGAGTTAGTAAGTCAATAAATAGTCAGTTAAATAGTGAGTTATCACTGAGTTCAGTGAGTTATAAATAGACTCAGTTTTTTCCTTATAAAACGTCGAAGAAAATATACAGTTGGGGGTCAATATCATAAAGGTCACTCGTTTGTGTTGTTATTTTAACCTTTGCCGTGGCTCAATGTGATGTTAACTATCAGAGAATATAATAACTATATAAATAACATTAAAAAGAGAGGTATATCCGGGTAATGTTATAGTGTTATAAACGTATAATGAAAGTGATTGTTTTGTAATTGACATAGTATAAAATGAATACGCTTCCGCTCTTTGTTTCCTTATAACTTTTAAACTATACAACCGATTTTGATGCAGTTTCCAGCAATAAATAGAGCAATTAAAGAGGAAGGTTTGCATGTATAAAACATACATATTATAGTACATAAAAGATGAGAAATTCATACATTTGTAATGTGATATCGTAACAAACATATTGTGCGCTTAAATCGCAAACGCTGACTAAACCTTACCAGATAGATCAATTTAATATACTACAGAATTGTATATCTTATAAAAATCTATAAAAAAGTCTTTGACAGTATACATTTATCTCTGAAAGATAACCCACAGTAACCATTTTTATCTTTTATATATTACAAAAAAGTTGTGTCATTTACAAAGCTATTTTATACAATACAGTATTATTTTTCATCAAATTAAATACATTACATACGTTGTATTTTTCATGTAGATCAAAACTGCCTTTCACAGCGTCTCATTAAAATGGATATCTTGGGAGATATCAGCGATTTGATAAGCAACGGCATGTCGGTCTGCTAATCACATAATAATTATTCATGTTCCAGGTTAAGCCGCCGCCAATATGAAACAATTCATTATATTAAGGTATGTATTTCTCAATTCCCACTAAGAGTCCCCACTCTCTCTATAATCTTATCAAAATATAACCGCTGTGAGTCCCCACTCTCATTGTAATCTTATCAAAATATATACGCTGTGAGTCCCCACTCTCTCTATAATCTTATCAAAATATAACCGCTGTGAGTCCCCACTCTCACTGTATCAAAATATATCCATGACATTTTTACTAAGATTAAAGAAAGAGTATGTTTGTTTAAACGCATCTATCTCCGGAGCTACTCGTCCGAATCAAAAAATTCTTTCAGTACCAGATAGCCCATTTGTCGAGGATGACTACAGACTATATAGCATCAAACCATGACCAATATATGCGGAGCAATAATGGAAAATGTTGCGAAAATTGGGAAAATGTACTCGTTTTGAGAGCTTCCGTTGCGTGTGTTCCGTAAACGGTTTAAGTTACCTAAAAACCATGTAGGGTGAAATAATTCCTGTTTAAATGGTGTTAATTAAAGTCTAAGACGGCATACGTCTATCTTTTAAGGTTGACTCACTATAACCTTTTTTATATTGAAGCCGAGTATCAAATATCCCTTTTTCTTCATTTTGCAGGTTAACAACCTTAATTCTACTAAACATATCCCGGACTCGTTGCCAGAATTTCGACCATGTCTTCGATTCATCAGCAAGTTAGTTATAATCTATTATTAATATCCGGCATGCTTCGCAATGCCACATTAAATGTACACTTTAAAAGTCGCTCTCTGTATAAATATCATAATTATAAATTCGTATTAACTTGTTAAATAATAAACTAGAAATCGTATTACAAACTCTCTGTATAAATATCATAATTATAAATTCGTATTAACTTGTTATATAATAAACTAGAAATCGTATTACAAACTCTCTGTATAAATATCATAATTATAAATTCGTATTAACTTGTTATATAATAAACTAGAAATCGTATTACAAACTCTCTGTATAAATATCATAATTATAAATTCGTATTAACTTGTTATATAATAAACTAGAAATCGTATTACAAACTCTCTGTATAAATATCATAATTATAAATTCGTATTAACTTGTTATATAATAAACTAGAAATCGTATTACAAACTCTCTGTATAAATATCATAATTATAAATTCGTATTAACTTGTTATATAATAAACTAGAAATCGTATTACAAACTCTCTGTATAAATATCATAATTATAAATTCGTATTAACTTGTTATATAATAAACTAGAAATCGTATTACAAACTCTCTGTATAAATATCATAATTATAAATTCGTATTAACTTGTTATATAATAAACTAGAAATCGTATTACAAACTCTCTGTATAAATATCATAATTATAAATTCGTATTAACTTGTTATATAATAAACTAGAAATCGTATTACGAACTCTCTGTATAAATACCACAATTATAAATTCGTATTAACTTGATATATACTAAACTAGAAATCGTATTACGAACTCTCTGTGTAAATATCACAATTATAAATTCGTATTAACTTGATATATAATAAACTAGAATTCGTATTACGAACTCTCTGCGTGAATATCATAATTAAAAATTCATTATTTATTGTTTTTAAGTTAGCAAGAATTTGTTATTTAAACATTATAAGTTGCATGTTCTTGTATAGTTTTTTGTTATTGCTGGCAGGTTAGCGTTTTACTGTGATCACACCTGATGGTAAGTGGTGATACAGTCTAAGATAGAGGCGTGTTAATCTAGTAAGAGGTTAACTCTTATAGTTTCTACATAGCATCGTACTGGAACAGAAATTTATCGTATATAATCGTATATTCTCCTTGTAATCTGGGCTACGTAATACGAAAATAATCGTACATTCTCCTTGAAAACTGGGCTACCTAATACGAATATAATCGTACATTCTCCTTGTAATCTGGGCTACGTAATACGAACATAATCGTACATTCTCCTTGAAAACTGGGCTACCTAATACGAATATAATCGTACATTCTCCTTGTAATCTGGGCTACGTAATACGAACATAATTGTACATTCTCCTTGAAAACTGGGCTACCTAATACGAATATAATCGTACTTTTCGCTTGAAATATAAGCTACGTAATATAAATGTAATCGTACATTCTCCTTTAAAACTGGGCTACGTAATACGAACATAATCGTACATTCTCCTTAAAAACTGGGCTACCTAATACGAACATAATCGTACATTCTCCTTGTAATCTGGGCTACGTAATACGAATATAATCGTACATTTTCCTTGTAATCTGGGCTACGTAATACGAATATAATCGTACATTCTCCTTGAAAACTGGGCTACCTAATACGAATATAATCGTACATTTTCCTTGTAATCTGGGTTACGTAATACGAATATAATCGTACATTCTCCTTGTAATCTGGGCTACGTAATACGAATTCTCCTTGTAATAATTTTCAGACAGTACAGAGGATATTGATTCCATTCAATGCGAGGAGATACGGGGTGCTCTGAGTGACGGCTGCTCCGAGTGCTACGAATGCACACACGAGGCCCTGGAGAAGCATCGAAAGCAAAACCACATAATTGAGACATTAACGTAAAAAAGTAACACTTTTTGTAACGCTCTCGTCACGCATACACCAGCTTACTCCATAAGTCAAGTGTGCCTAAAGAAGTTTTGCTTAAAAAACGAGTACATTAGCTACACGACTAAAGAAAAACTCCCGCCGTTCGCACCACCCGATCACACATATCGTAACGTTCACGCCACGCGTTCACTACCTCACTCCCTAAATCAAGCGTGCGTAAGGAAGCTGTCGTTTAAAAAAAAACGCGTGCTTTGGGTTTCACAACTGAAGTAAAACACGATCCGTTCGCCCAGCCCAATCACATATTTCGTAACGCTCGAGTCACGTGTTCACTACCTCAGTCCCCAAATCAGGCGTGCGTAAAACGAGTGCTTTGGGTTACACAACTGAAGTAAAACTCAATCGGTTCGGCTCTGCTGATCACACTTTTCGTAACGCTCTCGTCACGCATTCACCAGCTTACTCCCCAAGTGAAGCGTGCCTAAAGTTTTGCTTCAGAAAACGAGTATGCTCTAGGCCACACGCCTGAAGTAAAACTCCATCTATTTGCCTCTGCTGATCACACTTTTCGTAACGCTCTCGTCACGCATTCACCAGCTTACTCCCCAAGTCAAGGGTGCATAAAGTGACTTTAATTTATTATATTTACAGTATTTACGACCGTAAGTGTCAAAAACACCAGACTGCGTGCTGTATATCTCAGAACTACTTGCAGTTCAGGTAACTATCGCGTATATTAACAAATTTGTCGTCAGTGACTGACGATGTAGCCTCAATTGACTGACTGACGATGAAAATAATTTAATGTCATTCAATATTAGGGTGATGGTTCTTCTAAGACTTGCTTATAATATATATTGTCTAGCAATGATGAGAATACCTTAAGATTAAGTACGATCGTTTGACTGACTGACTGACGATAAATCTACTTTCAAATGACTTAATATTAGAGATGATCTTTCATCCAGGTTAAAGTCTATCCATGTTAAATATGCTCAATTTGAGATAATCTCAATGTTAAATGTGCTCGTTTGACTGACTGACTGACTGACGATGAATATAATTTAATATCATTCAATGTTAGAGGTTATCTTCTTCTAAGAATTGCATATAGGTATTGTTATCTATGTTGAATGTGCTCGTTTCACTAACTGACTGACTGACGATGAATATAATTTAATGTCAAAAATGTTATATGTTATTATTCTTGCATATAGATATTGTCTATGATTGATGAGTTATCTTAACATTAAGTAAGCTCGTTTGACTGACTGACGATGAATGTATTTAAATGACATTCAATATTAAGGGTGGCCTTTCTTTTAAGACATATATTGTCTATAATCTGTGCCATACTGCTGTAGTCAGTCAGCACTATGACCAGCAGTCAATGACTATCTACAGTTGTGTGATAAAGGAATACTTTTTTATTTATAGAGCAACGCAACCGAAGCACTCCGTATGTGGTGTACAGAACCCGGAGGGGAATCCCCGGGCTCTGAGGCCTAGTCTCCGGTCAGTGCTTCCAGGGGAATACCCGTGGAGAGCCTGGATATACGAGTTAGTATTACAAAAGGAAATTATGCCATTGAATACTTTAAAGCATATTCTCAGTAGAATACTCTACGATACGATAAAAAATACAAACAGTTCAAAGATATTGTAAGGTTGTTGAGTAACATATCTTTCACTTCAACTGATTCTTTCATTCAGTAGAATTGTAACAAAACACTTAAAGATATTGTAAGAATCGAGTGAAATAAGTAACGCTTTAGCTGATCCTATATTTCCCAGTAGAATTGTAAGAAATCCTTCAAAGATATTGTAAGACCCGAGTGAAATAAGTAACGCTTTAGCTGATTCTATATTTCCTAGTAGAATTGTAAGAAATCGTTCAAAGACATTGTAAGAATCGACTGAAGTAAATAACGCTTTAGCTGATCCTATATTTCCCAGTAGAAATCTAAGAAATCGTTCAAAGATATTGTACGACTCCAGTGAAATATATAAAGCCTCAGCTGATTCTATATTTCCCAGTATAATTCTAAGAAATCGTTCAAAGATATTAAAAGAATTAACTGAAATAAATAACGCTTTAGCTGATTCTATATTTCCCAGTAGAATTGTAAGAAATCGTTCAAAGACATTGTAAGACTCCAGTGAAATATTTAAAGCCTCAGCTGATTCTATATTTCCCAGTAGAATTGTAAGAAATCGTTCAAAAATATTGTAAGAATCGAGTGAAATAAGTAACGCTTTAGCTGATTCTATATTTCCCAGTAAAATTGTAAGGAATCTTTCAAAGACTGTAAGACTCCAGTGAAATGTTTAAAGCCTCAGCTGATTCTATATTTCCCAGTAGAGTTCTAGAAAATCGTTCAAAGATATTGTAAGGCTCCAGTGAAATATATAAAGCCTCAGCTGATTCTATATTTCCCAGTAGAATTGTAACAAATCGTTCAAAGATTTTGTCAGACTCGAGTAAATAGTTTTTGATCTTAAACTTCATTTTTTGTATTAATTTATTACTTTACTTAAAGATATTGTGAGTTTTTGATCTTAAGTCGTATTTGTAACATTAATTTATTACTTTACTTAAAGATATTGTAAGTTTTTGATTTTAAATCGTATTTGTAGCATTAATTTATTACTTTACTCAAAGATATTGTAAGTTTTTGATCTTAAATCGTATTTTTACTGATTATTTTATCCTCAGTAGAATTGTTACTAAATTCAAGGATATTGCAAGATTCGAGTAAAAAATTTTGGGCCTTAAATGATTCTATATCTTTTGATAGAATTGTAAATAGAATTAGAAGGTTTTCTGGCACTGAATTGTTCATTTTTTTTCTAGCTCACTGGAGTCACGGGTTATCTGTGCTGCGACCCTCATCAGTAAGGAAGCCAGGTTATTGCTGACATCAGCGTCATGTGTGGACTCCGTCCAGCACCGGCCCCTTGAAGTGCTCTTTCATAAAACCATATACATGCCTATACGTGTACGAAAAATCGATATACACGAGGACTTCGTAAAAGGTGAGTCTTTTGGATGAGCTGTAAACTCACCTGAAGAATGATGATACAGCCTAGGATGGTATCGGTATCCTAGTAGAAGAATTTACCCTATATTAAATGGCAAAGGGTTACATTAGAATAGTTTATACGGTCAAAAACACTAAGGAGGTTCCATTAGATAAGTTTTTATTGTTAAAACACCAAGAAGGTTACGTTAGATAAGGTTAAATTGTTTAAAAGACCAAGAGGGTTACATTAAAAACGTTTATATTGTCAAAAGCAGCAAGAAGGTTATATTAAATAAGATTATATTGTCAAAAATACCAAAAGGTTATATTAGAAAAGTTTATATTGTCAAAAACACCAAAAAAGTTATATTAGATAAGATTATAGTATCAAAAACACCATGAAGGTTACATTAGATAAGTTTATATTGTCAGAAACACCAAGAAGGTTATATTAGATAAGATTATATTGTCAAAATACCAAAAGGTTACATTAGAAAAGTTTATATTGTCAAAAACACCAAAAGGATACGTCAGAAAAGTTGATATCGTCAAATACACACAAAAAGTTATATTAGATAAGATTATAGTGTCAAAAACACCATGAAGGTTACATTAGATAAGTTTATATTGTCAGAAACACCAAGAAGGTTATATTAGATAAGATTATATTGTCAAAATACCAAAAGCTTACATTAGAAAAGCTGATATCGTCATAAACACCAAAAAGGTTATATTAAATAAGATTAGTGTTAAAACTCCATGAAGGTTACATAAGATAAGTTTATATTGTCAAAAACACCAAGAAGGTTATATTAGATAAGATAATATTGTCAAAATACCAAAAGCTTACATTAGAAAAGTTGATATCGTCAAAAACACCAAAAAGGTTATATTAAATAAGATTAGTGTCAAAATACCATGAAGGTTACATTACAAAAGTTACATTAGAAAAATTTATATTGTCAAAAACACCAAGAAGGTTATATTAGATAAGTTTATATTGTCAAAAACACCAAGGAGGTTATATTAGATAAGACTATATTGTCAAAAACACAAGAAGCTTATATTAGATAAGATTATATTGTCAAAAACACAAGAAGGTTATATTAGATACGATTATATTGTTAAAAAACTAAGGAGGTTACGTTAGAAAAGTTTATATTGTTAAAACACCAAGAAGGTTTTGTTAGAAAAGTTTATATTGTCAAAACACTCAGGAGGTTACATGAGATAAGTTTATATTGTTTATAATGTAACCTTCTTGGTGCTTTTGATAATATAATCTTACCTAATGTAACCTTCTTAGTGCTTTTGAGAATATAATCCTATCTAATAAAACCTTCTTGGTGCATTTGATAATATAATCTTATCTAATGTAACCTTCTTGGTGTTTTTGACAATATAAACTGATAATATATATCCTCCTTAGTATTTTTGACAATATAACCTTGTCTAATGTAACCTTCTTTTTTTGAAAAACCATTATTAATGTACTTTCCTATATAAACGATAAGTGTGACTAATTTTATACTCGTCCGTCATTTTTGCTTCATGCATTAATATAAGAGATTACAATCTCACTTGTATTTTTTCGCAGGGAGCAATGTGAACGATATAGCCTTAGTAGTGCTCGAATCCAGTCCTTTTGGATCGATGAGCGCGTGTCTTTCACAAATTCCTGTATATCAAGCAACAGCCTGTATTTCCTTTAGCACAGAGGATTATTACGTAAGCCTTTTATGCTAACTAAGCGAAAGAAACTTTCTATCCCTTTCACGCCAAAACTACTGAACCGATTCAAATGAAATTTGGTACACAGACAGTCTAGACCCTTATAAAGAGCATAGGCTACTTTTAACATAAGCAACGTAGACGCTCACTGCGAATCTCCCCATATGCCCACGGCATTCAAAAAACTACTACTCACTTCGATATCTCCAGAAATATTTATCAGATTGAATTGAAATTTGGAATATAGAATCCTCTCGCAACGTAGTCTCTCACTGAAAACGTGTTGCCTCATACTTTAACGGGAACCGGACAAAATTAATACATATTGAGAGATTTCTTTCACCATTCTCCCTTTGATAACATCTGCCTGATTATGATCAGTAGATGGGGAATGCTTTATTATATAATATACAAGAGTTCAATGTGCGTGTTAAAGTATGGTGACATCTAATTGATGATTACGTAACTTTGCTACACGCAGCGTGCCTCCGCTTGTTAAATCGCTGATATCTCCTAAGATATCCATTATAATGAAACACGGTTAGGGGCAGTTTGAATCTACACGAAATATACAACGTATGTAATATATTCAATTGGATGAGAAATAATACTGTATTGTATAAAATAGCTTGGTAAATGACATATAGTTTGCTGTAATATAAAAGATAAAGATGGACATTGTGAGTTATTCTTTAGAAATAAATAGATACTGTCAAGGACTTTTGTATAAGTATTTTTATGATATACAATTATGTCGAACATTAATTTGATCTAGCTTCTAAGGTTTAGCCAATATTAGCGATTTAAGCGCATAAATATATATTTGATAAAACACAATACATATCTTAAAATTTGTCAACTTTTATGTACTATAATATATATTTATTATACACATAAACCTTCCTCTTGAATTGTTCTATTTATTGCTGGAAACCGCATCAAAATCCGTTCAGTAGTTTAAAAGTTATTAGCAAAGAGAGAGCGGACGCGACTTCATTTTATAGAGACAGTTATTTTTAACAGATCAACGAAATCATCCCTCATCAGTCGAAGTGTTTGGAAAATGACAAGACACTGGATAAAAGCCTTATGTGCGGTACAATACCACGTGATGACTACTCACCAGAAGTGGGTAGCGGTTTGATTTGCAATGACGAAGTAAGTTGATATTTCTTCAAATAAGAATCGAAGCCATTACGTAAATACGAGTCTGCGTTTGAATTGAAAACGAACTCTGAATATGAATCGAAATCGATGTTGAATAGGAATCGATATTTAAATCAAAGTTTAATCTGAATCGAACGAAAGATGTAATATAATTCTAAATATGAGTCAAGATCGATATTTAAAACTACTTATAAATATGAATCGACTTTTGAAATTGATATGTATATCGAAGTCGATATTTAGATGTGACAAGATCGATATTAAAATTAAACTCTGCATAGGAATTAAAATCGATATATTAATCGATTGAATTGGGATCGATTTATAAATCAATGTTTGTTATTTTTATCGAACTCTGAATATAAATCGAAATTGATATGATAATCGATGTTTACATGTGAGTCAAAAAACGATATGTGGATCGAAAGAAAGAAGTCTTAATATGAGTCAAGATCGATATTTAAATCGACCTGAAAATGAATCGAAATCGATATATTAATCGACTTTTGAGTTTGTTATGTATATCGAAGTCGATTTTAAGATCAAAGGTTAAAGCTGAATCAAAATCGAAGTGTAAATCGAGATTTGGATCTAAATTGAAATCGAAATTTGAATGAAGTTTGTATCTATAACGATATGTAACGATGATCGATGATGAATCGATGGCCGTCGATTCTTAATAAAAGTTTTGAATTTACATGTTGAAACCTGAATTTGAATCAGAATCGTAATCGTAATGTAAATCAACGTTTGAATCCAAAACTATATGTAAAGATGATCGATGTTTTGTATAATGACCTCGATTTACATATCAATGTCTAAATTTGTATCAGAATCGTAATCGAAATGTAAATCGACATCTGAATCCAAATCGATACGTAAAATTGATCGATGTTTTGTATAAAGACCTTTAAATATCGATGTCTGAATTTGACTTGGAAATGTAAATTGAAGTCGGAATGTAAATCGATGCTTTCTATACAGATTTTGATCTTTGATCGATACCTGAATCATAATCGAAATGTAAATCGACGTCTGCATCTAAATCACTCAGTAAAGATGATCAATGAATTGTTTAAAGACATCATGTCGAAACCTGAATTTAACTCAAAATCTTAATCGAGGTGTAATTATTATCGATGTTTGTACAAATATTTAGATTATCGATTTACATATCGGTCTCTGAAGTTGATTTGGAAATATAATCGAAATGTAAATCGAAGACTGAATGTAAATCGATGTTTTCTATAAAGATTTTTATTATCGTTTTACATATCGAACCCTGAATTTGAATCAGA
The DNA here is from genome assembly GCA_015832385.1 of Elymnias hypermnestra. Lineage (NCBI taxonomy): Eukaryota > Metazoa > Arthropoda > Insecta > Lepidoptera > Nymphalidae > Elymnias > Elymnias hypermnestra. Next base: position 1,555,443 of record JACTOM010000937.1, read on the forward strand.
ATCGTAATCGAAATGTAAATTGACGTCTGAATCGTAATCGAAATATAAATCGACGTCTGAATCCATATCAATCAGTAAAGATGATCGATGTTTTGTATAAAGACACTTTGAATCAGATTCCTAATCGATATCTAAATGAAAGTTTGAAGCTGAATCAAAATCGATGTGTAAATCAAAGTCTGGATCTATATCGATATCTATTACGATGATCAATGATGAATCGATGACTGATGATTTTGACTATGATTTATCGAAACCTGAATTTGCATCAGAATCGTAATCGAAATGTAAATCGACGTCTGAATCCATATCAATCAGTAAAGATGATCGATGTTTTGTATAAAGACACTTTAAATCAGAATCCTAATCGATATGTAATCATTATCGATGTTTGTATAAAAATTTTGATTATCGATTTACATATCGAACCCTGATTTTGAATCAGCATCGTAATCGAAATGTAAATCGATGTTTTCTATAAAGATTTTTATTATCGATTTACATATCGAACCCTGAAGTTGAATCAGCATCGTAATCGAAATGTAAATTGACGTCTGAATCGAAATCGATATGTAAAGATAATCGATTTTCCTCAAAATTATGTGGTTAATCAACCTTTTACAAATCCAAAAGTGATAACGGTTTCTTGTTAAAAATACGTGTGTCCAACCCGACAAATGATTTCTGAACCTTCTTCACTAAAACGGTTATAATTTTACAGCAAACTGGAGTTGATAATACCTTCACTTTATATGGCATTTACGTGAACTTGAGGAAGAATGACAATACTTCAACAATCAACACAAACGTAACACACTTCAAGGATTGGATTGATAGTAAGATAACTTTCTATGCGAATCCCTTTTAAGCATCTTGTGACCACTTACCACTGGGTAGAATGAAGCTGGAACGACGGAAAAATAATTATAAGGAAAAACATTTTCCTTGGTGGTTATAAAATATTTTATTTTTGTAATTTTATGTTGTAATTAAATAATACAAGAGAGAAATAAATAATATAAGTAAGAAATCTTTTATTTTTGTAATTTTATATTGCAACGAAAGGTAACAAAGGGAGAATAAAAGGTAAATATAAAAAGACACTTTATTTTTGTAATTTTATATTGCAATGAAAGGTAACAAAGCAAGAATAAAAGGTAAATATAATAAGACACTTTGTTTTTGTAATTTTATATTGCAATGAAAGGTAACAAAGCAAGAATAAAAGGTAAATATGAAAAGACACTTTATTTTTGTAATTTTAAATTGTAATTGAATAATACAAGAAAGGAATAAATAATTTCAGTAAGAAATCTTTTATTTTTGTAATTTTATATTGCAATGAAAGGTAACAAAGCAAGGATAAAAGGTAAATATAAAAAGATACTTTATTTTTGTAATTTTATATTGCAATGAAAGGTAACAAAGTAAGAATAAAAGGTAAATATAAAAAGACACTTTTTTTGTAATTTTATATTGTAATTGAATGATACAAGAGAGGAATAAATAATTTTAGTAAACAAAATCTTTTATTTTTGCAATTTTATAACGTAATAAAAGGTAACAAAGCAAGAATAAAAGGTAAATATAAAGACACTTTATTTTGTAATTTAATATTGTAATTGAATTACCACTTACTATCAAGTAAAATTAGACTCCAATAAAACTAATAGCGTCACATAAAAATTCCTTTTATGTAATATTAAAGCTCTTTTTTTTAAATTTTATTTTATTATTAAATCAAATCATCTCCATAATATTAATATTATTTATTTAACATTGTAATTAATCTTTTAAAAATTTCATTTTTTTAAAAGATCAATCACGACTTTATTTTATAATAAAATCTTTTACAAATATTACTTTATTATCAAATAAAAATCTTAAATTTTATTTTATTATTAAATAAAATCCTTTAGATTGAATTGAATATACATAGTATATTAAACCCTAACAGTATTTGTTGACACAAATCACTAGTTTTACTTAACGTTTATGAGGTTAAGCATGCAAACATACATACACACACACACACTATTTTAAGATCAAATAAATATCGAGACATCTTAGATTTATAAGTAACATCGAGCTTAGCTAAAAAGTCTTTCAAAACCAATCATAAATCTCACAAGTTATCGTAACACATACACACAGACAGACATACATAACTGGAGTATCCTTAAGAAGACCTATCGAAAATATATTTTGGCTTATCTGACTTATACGAAAAGTGTCTGTTGATTCTTGCAGTGTAGAATATATTCTGACTATTCTTGATTGTATTATAAGTGTATCTTGATTCTTGGATATCAAAATATACTATATTCTTGTTTATATTATAAGTGTATCTTGATTCTTGGTCATCAAAATATATTCTATCTATTCTTGTTTATACTATAAGTGTATCTTGATTCTTGGTCATCAAAATATACTATATTCTTGTTTATATCATAAGTGTATATTAATTCTTGGATATCAAAATATACTTTATTTTTGTGTATATCATAAGTGTATATTGATTCTTGGATATCAAAATGTACTATATTCTGGTTAATATCATAAGTGTATCTTGATTCTTGGATATCAAAATATATTCTATCTATTCTTGTTTATATCATAAGTGTATATTGATTCTTGGATACCAAAATATACTATATTCTTGTTTATATCATAAGTGTATATTGATTCTTGGATATCAAAATATACTATATTCTTGTTTATATTATAAGTGTATATTGATTCTTGGATATCAAAGTACTATATTCTTGTTTATATTATAAGTGTATCATGATTCTTGGTAATCAAAATATATTCTATCTATTCTTGTTTATATCATAAGTGTATATTGATTCTTGGATATCAAAATGCACTATATTCTTGTTAATACCATAAGTGTATCTTGATTCTTGGATATCACAATATACTATATTCTTCTTTATATCATAAGAGTATATTGATTCTTGGTCATCAAAATATATTCTATCTATTCTTGTTTATATCATAGGAGTATATTGATTCTTGGATATCAAAATATACTATATTCTTATTTATATTATAAGTGTATTATGATTCTTGGATATCAAAATGTACTATATTCTTGTTAATATCATAAGTGTATCTTGATTCTTGGATATCAAAATATACTATATTCTTATTTATATTATAAGTGTATCATGATTCTTGGATATCAAAATGTACTATATTCTTGTTAATATCATAAGTGTATCTTGATTCTTTGATATCACAATATACTATATTCTTCTTTATATCATAAGAGTATATTGATTCTTGGATATCAAACTATACTATATTCTTGTTTATATTATAAGTGTATCTTGATTCTTTGGTTATAAAAGATGGGATAAGTTTTCGTCATTACTTATCCTGCCCTTTAAGTGATTGATGATTCTTGTATCGAAATTCTTGTAATAGTCTGGCTTCTCTATTTTACATAACACACACAAATATTTGTCAATACTAGCGAATGCCCAGTTGTCGAAATTCGACCGTAATTAATCAAAATTACAAGTTTGAACATTATTGTATGACAAGTGTCTGCTGATTCTAATAATATTCTGGCTTTTTTTATTTCATATGACGTGTATGTAGATTCTTGTATTCTTATATATTTTCTGACCTTTTTTTGTATGGCAAGTGTTTCTTGATTATTTTATTGTAAAATATATTTAACTTTTCTTTTTATATGGCAAGTGTTTGTTGATACTTATATGGCAATTATATATTATGGCTTTCATCTCGTAAGTGTCTCTTGATTCTTGTATTGTTAAATATATTCTGACATTTTTTATTTTCATAAGTGTTTCTTGATTCTTCATTTGTGATATGTTCTGACTTTTCTATATTATATGGCAATATATTATGGCTTCTATATAGTAAGTGTTTCTTGATACTACATTGAATTTTGTATGACAAGTGTTTGTAGATTATTGGTTAGATTTGGGGGTTAATTTTGTGGGTTTTTAGGCAGTTCTAGGGCCAAACGATATCCTCTATCCAACTGAGGTACGGTGCAACCCGGACGTAAACCCCCGGTTCGTTTGCAACCCCGCACTTTTTCCCCCAAGATATAACCCCGATGATGTAGTACATGCAGAAGATCCTCGGGTGTTTAATCTGAGCTGGTCCCCCGCTGTCTCCCTGGGGAGCAAATATATACATACATTGAAGAACACAGAAATTCGAAGCGTATCAACACAATGAAAGATGGCTCGTAATATGAGAAACTATATCTTGTCAATTTAGTGACAGAAATCTTACGTTGCATGAGTCCCTCGTGGAGTTGAAGTCCCCGTAGCAGACCTGAGTCTCGCGGTCTATTCCATGTGGTAGAAGACGGAGATGCTTAAAGCTTTCCGAACACTCTTCCTCTGTGAACTTGGTTAACACCACCTGCGATCACAACTAGCTTTTAGTCCTGCTGGCTAGTCCCAAGAAGCACTTAATGAAGTCACGAGGAGAAAAACCCTTGGAAGGATTTAATGTAGTCCTGGGCAGAAAATCCCTGAAATGTTTCGAAAGGTCACAGTAAGACGAGGAATTGGGGAGAAAAGCTCTTGGAAGGGCTTAATGTTGTCATAGAAAAGAAAACCCATGAAAGAGTTAGACAAGGTCATAACGAGATGAGAAGAAAAGCCCGTGAAAGGGGTTTAACAAGGTCATGAAGAGAAACCCCCATATAAAGGTCTTAGGAAGCAAAGTTCATCAATGGGCTTAACTAGGTCACGAAGAAATGGGAAGGAACTCCCGTGGAAGGGTTATACGAGGTCATGAGAAGATGACGAGGAGAGTTCCTGAAAGGGCTTAACGAGATCATGAGGAAATCACTGGAAAGGTTAAAAAGGTCATGGAGAGAAAAGCCCTTGGAAGGGCTTAATGAGGTCATGAAGAAATCAGAAAGAATACCCGTGGAAAAGTTAAACGAGGTCATGAGAAGATGGCGAGGAATGATCGTGAAAGGGCTAAACGAGATCATGAGGAAATGCGGAGGAAAACACGGAGAGGAGGTCATGGAAGGCCCTTGGGAGGGCTTAACGGGGTCATGAAGAAATGGGAAGGAATACCCGTGGATAAGTTAAACGACGTCATGAGAAGATGGCGAAAGGGCTAAACGAGATCATGAGGTTATGTGGAGGAAAACACGTGATCGGTTAAAAAAGGTCTTGGGGAGATGAGGAGAAAAGCCCGTAGAAGGTCTTAACGAGGTCATGAAGAGGAAAGCCCATAGAAAGGTTTAACGTGGTTATGAGAAGATGGCGAGGAAAGTTTGGGAAAGAGCTTAATAAGGTCACGAAAAAATGGGAAGGAAATCTCGTGGAAGAGTTAAACGAGGTCATGAGAAGATGGCGCCGAAATTTCGTGTAAGGGCAACCCGTGGAAGAACTTAATGAGCTCACGGAGAACGTTGCTCATTAAGTGAGGCTCTGAACTTTGGGCTAGTGCTTGAAGAGTCAATTGTTAATCCAACCTAAGTTGAACCCCCATTTCAACTACATTCACATCAATGACGGGTCAATTTAAAATGGAGATTTCCTCACTGGATTAACAAGGACAAGATGATCTCCCATTCCCATCACATCACCGAAACAAGATCGCGGGATCAGTTTAAAATGGAAACTATGACCACAGTTTTTGGTGTGAAAAGCTCACTTTTCAGCCCCTGTATGGGGAAGGAAAGTGCCTCGTTCTCACCCAGTTAGATTAATTGGAAAGTCAACTCAAAAGACGAACTTTACCCAGGGAGAACAACAGAGAATGCCCTATTTTCCTCCCTGGATGTGTATGGTATACCTTCTGTAGAGTGTTGGCTTCTGCTCTCATCTTGAACACGGTGGTTCCCCATCCAGTGACGATGACCTCTGAGTCATCAAAGTCACCTCCAGGGTGAAGGCAAGCTGGTACCGCGAAGCGATTAAGGTGCATACTGCCAAATAAATAATGCTGAAGAGTATGTTTGTATACAGGCGCTTATCTCAAGAACTACTGCTCCGATTTGAAAAATTCTAACAGTTTTAGATAGCCTATTTATCCAGACAGGCTATAGGCTATACATCATCACGCTACAACCAATAAAACCGGAGCAACAATGAAAAATGTTGCAAAAACGGGGAAAATATATTCATTTTGAGAGCTTCCGCTGCGTGCGCTGCGTAAACGGTTAAAGTTACACAAAAATCATGTATAACATAATTGTTCCCTATTAAAAGTCCTAAAAAAAAGTCTGAAGCAGCGTATATCTATCTTTTACGGTAGGCTCAGTATAACCTATTTTATGGTAACCAAATTTGTTCTGAAATGAAACATTGTTTGAGAGTGTTTTTTTTTAATAAAAATGATATAATGTGATATAAATAGCGCTCAATAAAGGCTTTTATTATTATACTAGCTGTCGCTCGCAGCTTTGTCTGCTTAGCTTAAAATTTCTTGATATAAAAGTGGTCGTTATGGGAGATAAATCTGTTAAAATTATGTGAATATCCATTTTAAAGTGATCCCTCATTGATATAAATATATTTGAAATGGAAGCTCATCTTAGATTGGACTTAGAGATAAAAATGAATTTACAATACCTCTTATATATAATTAACCCACGTTAATTATGAATCGAAAGTTCAAATAATATGGTAATTAATACATTTTCATTTCATATCATCTTATTTTATTTATTTTCGTCTCATTTCATTTCAAGGTGGAATATGTTATAATAGAAAAGCCACTTTTATAAAGATAATAGATGAAATGAGATAGAATGAGACGAACTAAGGTGAAGTAAGATGAAATCAAATGAAATAGGTTGAAATGAGATGGAAAAAAGATTACATAAGACAAAATGATATGGCATGAGATGAAATAGGATGAAATGGGATGAAATCAAATTAAATAAGTTGAAATGAGATGGAAAGAGACGAAATTAGGTGAAATAAGATGAAATCAAATTAAATAGGCTGAAATGAGGTGGAATGAGACAAAAAAAGATTACATAAGACAAAATGATATGGAATGAGACGAAATAGGATGAAATGAGACGAAATCAATTTAAATAAGTTGATAAGAGATGGAAAGAGACGAAATTAGATGAAATAAGTTGAAATGAGATAGAATGAGACGAAATTAGGTGAAATAAGATGAAATCAAACTAAATAGGCTGAAATAAGATGGAATGAGACAAAGAAGATTACATAAGACAAAATGATATGGAATGAGACGAAATAGGATGAAATGAGACGAAATCAATTTAAATAAGTTGATAAGAGATGGAAAGAGACGAAATCAGATGAAATAAGTTGAAATGAGATAGAATGAGACGAAACTAGGTAAAATAAGATGAAATCAAATTAAATAGGTTGCAATGAGGTGGAATGAGACAAAAAACGATTACATAAGACAAAATGATATGGAATGAGACGAAATAAGTTGAAATAAGATGTTATCAACTTAAATAGGTTGAAATGACATAGAATTTTAAAAAATGAGATAAAATTAATTGGAATGAGGCAAAAACGATTACATAAGACAAAATGATATGGAATGAGACGAAATAGGAAGAAATGAGACGAAATCAGATGAAATTAGTTAAAATGAGATAGAATGAAACGAAATTAGGTGAAACAAGATGAAATCAAATTAAATAGGCTGAAGTAAGATGGAATGAGACAAAAACGATTACATAAGACAAAATGATATGGAATGAGACGAAATAGGATGAAATGAGACGAAATCAATTTAAATAAGTTGATAAGAGATGGAAAGAGACGAAATTAGATGAAATAAGTTGAAATGAGATAGAATGAGACGAAATAAGGTGAAATAAGATGAAATCAGATGAAATAAGTTGAAATGAGATAGAAAGAGACGAACTAAGGTGAAATAAGATGAAATCAAATTAAATAAGTTGAACTGAGACGCAAAGAGACGAAATCAGATGAAATAAGTTGAAATGAGATAGAAAGAGACGAACTAAGGTGAAATAAGATGAAATCAAATTAAATAAGTTGAACTGAGACGCAAAGAGACGNAGAGAGTGCACTTGTGTACTATGCCTGCCAATCCGCAGTGGAGCAGCGTGGTGGGTCTATGCTCTAAAAACCCTCTCTCATATGAGGGAGGTGGCCTGTGCCCAGCAGTGGGACGGTAATGGGCTGCTACTTACTTACTTACTAAGGTGAAATAAAATGAAATCAAATTAAATGAAATGAAATCAGTTGGAATGAGACGAAATAGGGTGAAATCAAATTAAATGAGTTGAAATGGGATGGAATGAGACAAAATAAGATGATATGAGACGAGACAAGCTAAAATGAAATTAAATGTAAGTAATCTCCTATATTAATTGAACTTACTAATACAGGAGTTATTTAAGTGTATATATAAATGACTTGACTTACCGTCTGTCTGTTTCTAGCAGAGCGATGTCGTGATACTTGAAAGGTGGAGTATAGTCTGGATACTGGTATATGGCTTGAACGTTATACACCTTGCTGTAGTGGGCCTTCTCTGATCTGTCCAGGATTCCTATCTTCACCTTCGTCACTGTACCGCTGGAAACCGAATTATATTATATTTATCTCCTAATGACGTCACCATTTTTTTTTTAAATAAATTGGATGTAGCGAGTTATCCTTAAAAGATAGGTGCATGCTATCATAGACTTTTTTGTAGATCTATAACAGATGGATTATCCCACCATACATTGTTTTGTTATATCTCTAAAGGTTTAGACACTAAACTTTGATGAAATCTCCCGACTAGATTTTTTCTGACACTTGCAACAATTATTATTATATCTCAAAAAATTTATATCAAAATTTAAAAACATGACAAATGTAAACCTTTCTCGTGAGTTGTTTTATCTATTGATGGAAACTGTATAAAAATCGGTTCAGTAGTTTTTGAGTTAATCGCAAGTAAACACACTACCGAGCACTGTTTCGCGGTATGATTTTTTTAAACGCTTGCAACAATTATGATTATATCTTAAACAAATTATAAAAAAATTACAAATTATATACGCAATGTTTCCTTACTAATTACTTTATCTATTAATGAAAACTATATGAAAATCGGTCTACCAGTTTTTGAGTTAATTGCAAATAAACAAGTATGGAAGACGTTGTTTTACGATAAGACTTTTTCCGACACTTGCAACAATTATGGTTATATTTCAACCAATTTATACAAAACTTTAACAAAATATAAGACTATGTTTTATATATTTACCTAGAAACAGCTACAGTGCAGTGACCTGCTGTTAGTATGAACCTATCACTTATCAAAGTCCCACCGCAAAGCCATTCAATTACTGTGGTCCCGAATCCGAGAAGAGCCTGGAAACACCACAGTGTTGTGATTATCCGGGTGATTGTGATTAATTGATTGATTCGTGATTACGATTGATTATTTGATGATGGTGATTGAGAATGATTCGATGTTTTGTGATTTATATGATTGTGAATGACTGATTCGTGATTACGATTCATTATTTATTGATTGTGATTATGTATGATTATGAATGTTATTGCGATAGTGAATGAATGATTTGTGATGATGAATGATTAATAATCATTATTTAATCATTGTGATTGTGAATAATTCGTTGATTTGTAATTACCATTCATTATTTAATGATTGTAATTGTAAATAATATATTGATTGCTAATGATTCATTCATTTGTGATTGATTGATTTATGATCGTGAATAATTCATTGATTGGTTATTATGACAAAGCATGACGGATTTGTGATTAAGTTATATTATTTATTGATTGTGATTATTTGTGACTAGAAATGGCTGATTCATTTATGATAGTAATTGAAAGTGATTCCTTGATCGGTTATTGAATGAATGATTTGTGATGATGAATGATTGATTTATGATTAATAATCAATATTTAATAATTGTGATTGTGAATGATTCGTTGATTTGTACTTACTATTCATTGTTTAATGATTGTGATTGTAAATAATATATTAATTGCTAATGATTCATTCATTTGTGAGTGACTGATTTGTGATTAAGTTTCTTTATATACTGATTACGATTGTGAATGATTGATTGATATGTTATTGAGATAGTGAACGATTGATGTGTGATGATGAATGGTTAATTTGTTATTACGGTTCACTATTTAATGATTATGATTACGAATGAATTAATGTTTTGTGATTGTGATTAAATAATTTATGATTGTGAATGATTGATTTGTGGTTACGTTTCATTATCTAATTATACTGATTGTGATTGATCCGTTGATTTGTGATTGTGATTATGAATGGATGATTGATTTACAGGTGATTTTATTGTGATAGGTTGAATTATGGTTGTAATTATGCGGTTTAAGTTTGTAATTGATTGAATTGTGATTATAATTGATTGGTTTACGATTGTAATCAAATGATTTGTGAATTTGTACATTGATTTGTCAATGATTACGATTGTAACATGATTATGATTGATTTGCTAACGAAGTTGACTTACCATGTGGGGAAATTCCCCTAAATGCGCAGCCTCTCCACTGATGATGAGACTTTCTGGTTTCCAGTTGCAATGTTTCATACGGATCATCCCACCGTTGGGCGTGGGACTATTTTGACACGGGAACACTAGATTTTCTTGATATTCCACACACTCTGGAAGGAAAGAAATCCAATTGAAAGTATATACCATATCAAATGTATTTTTTGTGTTTGTTTGTTCCGGTTTATCTCTGAAACTGAGATAGATTTTGACGAAATTTTTATGTGTATGGAATCGACGATAGTCTGACTTTTCGATCCTGAACATCATATTCCCACGGGATCGGGAACTATGAGGGTAACAGCTGGTGTAATAATACTTACTGTCAAAAGCCTTCTGACCGATCCTTGGTGCAGTCTTATTAGAAGGTATCGGTTCGCATTCGTCTCTGAACACAATGCTTCCAGGAGATGCCGTAGACCTGGAAGGCCTGGAAAAAGATAGATAGATAGATAAATATTGCACCTTATCGAACACAACTTAATAATAAAAACACCATGCAAGTTAAACAGCAGACACATATGTTTTGGCGCTGCCATATTGGCCTTGGTTGATCTGCTGAGTGCTACTAGTTTTACCCCCAAACTTGGTTACCTATAAGCTACCATATTGGCCTTGGCTGTTCGACTAAGTTGTATTTACCATACTTCCAATTGAAGCCAGCTGTAATTATGCTCGTTAAACAGCTGATGCCAGCCATGCTCGCTGCCATATTGGCCTTCGCTGCTTTCTCGAACGCGTTACATTTTTAATTATTTTTTTGGCCGGCTTTATCAAAGAAAGTAAACAGCGGATGCAAGCCATGGGCGCTGCTGAATTGGCCTTGTTTGACCTAACGAGTGCTGCTCATTTTACCTGCAACCGAAGCCAGCTGTACTAATGCAAGTAAACAGCTGATGCAAGCCGAGGGCACTGCTGAATTGGCCTTGGTTGATCTAACGATTACTGTTCATTTTACCTCCAACCGAAGCCAGCTGTACTAATGCAAGTAAACAGCTGATGCAAGCCATGGGCGCTGCTGAATTGGCCTTGGTTGATCTAACGATTACTGCTCATTATACCTCCAACCGAAGCCAGCTGTAATTATGTTAGTTAAACAGCTGATGCAAGCCATGGGCGCTGATGAATTGGCCTTGGTTGATCTAACGAATGCTGCACATTTTACCTCCAATCGAAGCCAGCTGTAATTATGCAAGTAAACAGATGATGCAAGCCCTGGGCGCCGCTGAATTGACCTTGGCCATTTAGGCTTTGTGATTATAACTATTTGATTTGCGATAACAATTGTGGATTTGCTGGTTACAACATATTTTCTTTCTAGCGTCGATCTATCTATACCTGTTCTAATCAATAACGTTGAATTTTCTATTGTTAATAACTTGATTGAAAGCTATCTAGCCGAAGCCGACCAATCAAGACTTAGAGAGGGAGAGAGAGAGAGAATGTTGCAACACTTTTCAACGAGAAATCGAATCCAGGACATCTACAATTAATAATTAGTTAATTGAAACTTACACAACGCGAGTCTTTATAATGGGTACTTTCTTTGTCGTGGACCCCTGCTGGACATCCTCGCAACACACTAAGGGTGGTTTGTGATGACTTGAACACCTCTGGAAGTCACACGATACAATACAATACAGTACGATGTATAGTGCACAGTACAAGGTATAATATACAGAAAAGTGTACAGTAAAGTGTATAATGTGCAGTACTGTACATAGTGCACAGTACAGTGTGTATAATTTGCAGTACAGGGTATAATATACAGAGCAGTGTACAGTAAAGTGTATAATGTGCAGGATAGTGTATAGTGTACAATACAGGGTATAATATACAGAGCAGTGTACAGTACAGTGTATAATGTGCAATACAGTATACAATGTGCAGTACGGTACATAGTGCACAGTACAGTGTGTATAATGTGCAGTACTGTACATACGAGTAGTGCACAGTACAGTGTATAGTATACAGAATAGTGTACAGTACAGTGTGTTTAATGTCCAGTACTGTACACAGTGCACAGTACAGTGTGTATAATGTGCAGTCCAGTGTATAGTGTGCAGTACAGGGTATAATATACAGAACAGTGTACAGTAAAGTGTATAATGTGCAGCATAGTGTATAGTGTACAATACAGGGTATAATATACAGAGCAGCGTACAGTACAGTGTATAATGTGCAGTACTGTGTATAGTGTACAGAACAGGGTATAATATACAGTACAGTGACCAGTATGCAACACAGTGCATAGTATACAGTAAAGTACATTGTACAATACAATACATTCCAATATAGTATAGTACAGTATATTAAAATACAATACTCTTTATTGCACACCCAATATATCTATATAATTAAATACAATTGTAGTGTCTGTTTGTCGACTAAATGCTTATGAAAGCATATACGATAGTATTAAAAAATATGATTGTGATTGCTCTATACTTGCGATTGATCAATTTGTGATTATGTTTGATCTAATTATGCCCGTGATTGATCAATTTGTGATTATGTTTGATCTAATTATGCTCGTGATTGATCAATTTGTGATTATGTTTGATCTAATTATGCTCGTGATTGATCAATATGTGGTTATGATTGTTCTATTTATGCTTGTGATTGATCTATTGGTAATTGGGGTAGATCAATCAGTGATTAAGTTTGATCTAATTATTATTGATTTATTGGTAAGTGTGATTTATCAATTTGTGGGTTACTCAGCCTATAGGGAACTATGTGGGTTACTCAGCCGGATACAACTAGTTTGTATAAATAATTTTATAAACTCACGTCAGGTAAAATCCTTTTTTTGATTAAGGCGAAGACAGACGGACAGTCACGTATTCTCTTGCATACTCCTGTGCCACCACTACTTGTTGGGCATGCTGAACCTAAAAATTCAACAGACAGACAGACATAATGTTATCGGTGTCTATTCGGCTCTCAATTAAGCCTATGTTGATATATCATTTATTTTCCCGTTCCCTTTTCAATCAATACGTTAAAATGACCTCAAAATGACATTGCGATGTTAAATTTACGTAAGACTTACGTCACATGAAAGTCATTTAACACTTGTTGACGTAAGATTTAATTAAAAACACATCAATTAATAAAGTCACTATTACGTCATATTTACGTATAATTTCATGACCTTGATGTCATTTCAAGGTCATTTGTTGTCTGGATAATAAATGATGGTATAATAAAAACTCGACTCTTTTCAACCCCTTACGTAATTACTAATATCAATTTAGATGGTTATTTTCAGCCCCTATTTCACCCCTTTTAATATTATATTCATCTATCTATATAATTACGTATTTATATACATTGAAAGAGGTCTATTTTTGTGTCTAACTTACTAAATCTTGTAACCTGATATTAAGATTAAAGTAACTCCATCTATTGACGATAATTTTATCCGGGGTTCTTCACAACCAAGTTGTGGGGTACGGGCCTCGAGGCATTGCCCGGGCTTATTTTCTCAGGCATCGTCGATGCCCGGTATTTGCGTCTCCCCGTCATTCTAACGGGCTAGTTCCCACCAGCTTACACCGGCGGAACCATCCAGGTCAATCCGAGTTCTGTCACTGCCGTCGAGTCGTCAACGCCGTCATCTTCACCCACACCTGGTGGTGGTGACAGCAGGAGCTCACGAGGTAGTGGGCGCCCAGTGCTTTCAGATTTATGATGCTGGCTGGCAATGCCATGGAGGTGTGTGTGCGGGGAGTGGTCCGCGTGGCGGAACATGCTCCTCGCCAACTG